>MCJB01031706.1:10141-66418 GCA_002018475.1 Nicotiana obtusifolia
AGGTGAGTCGAGCCCGGATACAACGTAAGACCGGGTTGCCTCGATCCGAAGTCAGCAAGTCGAGCATGAAATTGGAGCAACCGAAACGGGGTGACCGACATTGGCCGACGAAAGCACATCTCGTGATAAAGATCGGTTTCGAGCGGATATTTCGTGGATTCCTGATGTTTCGGCAGGCGTAAATGTCTCAACCGTCATAGACATTAAGCCACTATTTTAGGGATATCCCATCCCGTAATTAAAGAGATTTTATCTTGTAATTAGAGTTTTTACCAATTAAGGAGTCTTTCTTTTACCTATAAGAAGGGTATCTACCTTCATTGTGACACACAACACATATCAAGAAAAAATACTAACAGTTGCTACTGTTCATCGAACTCTGTCTTTTTGTTTCGTCATCAGCTACTCAATCACTGTGGTTTGGTTATTCCTTTTTATCTATTCCAATTATTTGCATTATATTATACATTGTATCAAGTTAATTCACGTATCCTTAGCACTACGAACAAATTCAATTGTTGCTCGGATTTAAGGGTAAACACACACACACACACACACACACATATATATATATAATGTTGCCGCTACTTTAATGCATTAGCAGTGTGAGGTAATAAAAATATCGAGTCATCTTCAGTTTGAATGGTAAAGATGAGAAATTTACTAATATCGATTGCTAAAACATGAATAAATAAAACGAACTATTTTCTTATGTACAAGCGATATTATTTAAATTGATCTCCAAATTTATTTTACTTCCGTACTTCCGATCCTAATAACTTTCGTTTCAAAACCCTTTATCTCTAAGAGATTTCTGATATTCCTTTAGAAATGCAAGACAAGTCTTCTACTATTATGGAGGCGTTGCGTGATAGAATTAGAGACGAAATTGCTGATAAATATTATCATGTGTGAGTGACTTTGCTTATTATTTCATGGTGTAAATAACAAGTACTTATACTAGATAATATTATTGCTTTGGTATAACTATATATGTTACAATGATTTTATTTAGTATGTATGTTTACTTTATGTTTATATTTTAATAAATTAAAAAAACATAATAACAGTCTCTAATAATAAATATTAAAATTTATTTTTCTTTTTAAAATAATTATAAAAGCTTGGTACTATCCTTTTTGGTAATTTGACACTCAAAAGTACTTCTTATAAAGATTGGCCAAACACAATTTGTTCATTAAATATTGTAAAAAGTACTTCTTAAATGAATTGGCCAAACACAAATTATTTTTTTTCAAAAGTACTTTTGAAAAAAGTACTTTTAAAAAAAAGTACTTTTCAAAATAAGCAGATTTTGGCAGCTTGGCCAAACAGGCTCTTAGTCTCAAGGTTGGAAGCTTAAGTTGAAAAAGGTGACCAGAGGTTGACTTATATGTAAACAACTCCGAAATAGAGTTTTGATGGATCCGTCAGCTCCGTTGGGTGATTTTAGACTTAGAAGTGTGTCCGGATTGTGATTTGGAGGTCTATAGTTGAATTAGACTTGAAGTGGCGAAAGTTAGAAATTTAAAAGTTTGACCGAGGGTGGACTTTGTGATTACTGGGCTCGGAATGGGATTCTGGGAGTTGGAGTAGGTCCGTGGTGTCATTTGTGACTTGTGTGCAAAATTTGAGGTCAATCGAACGTGATTTGATAGGTTTCGACATCGTTTATTGAAGTTGGAATTCCTTAGTTTCATTAGGGTTGAATTGGGGTGCGATTCGTGTTTTGATGTTGTTTGATGTGATTTGAGGGCTCGATTAGGTTCGTATCGTGTTTTAGGACTTGTTGGTGTATTTGGTTGAGGTCCAGAGAGCCTCGGGTGGAGTTCGGATGGTTAATGGATCAAGATTTGGAGTTTGAAAAATTGCTGAAGTTGAGAGTCTTCTGGTGCAATCACACATGCGGAGCTTTGATCGCAGGTGCGAGCTGGAAAGCGTAGGTGCGACTTGGAAAGGATTGGCCAGTTGCCAAGAGAAGGCCGTAGAAGCGGAGCGCTGCTGCGGAAAGGTGGTCGCAGAAGCAAAGAATGAGAGAGGCTGAAGGGGGTCAGGTGTTTCCGCAGAAGCGGACGTGTGAGCGCAGAAGCGCTTCCGCATGTGTGGTTTTGGTGAGCAGGTGTGGAGTCTGGGAGCTTAAGTGAGCTCCGTAGATGTGGAGGTTTCACCTCAGGTGTGGTCCTGCAAAAGTGGAAATTTGGGCCGTAGGTGTGAAAGCACTGGGCAATGTTTAAATTCGAGGGTTTCCGAGATTTTCATCATTTTGGACATTTCAAGCTCGGACGTAGGCGATGTTTTAGAGGATTTTCGAGGGGTTTCTTGAGATAAGTCACTTGTGGTTAAATTTATTCAATAATTATGTTTCCCCATTGAATTTCCCACCTAGATTGTGTGGTTTTTAGGTGTAATTTTAGGAGTTGAGGTTAGGGATTTAGAGAGTTTAAATTGGGGATTTGGGTGTTGATTTAGTGTTGGATTTTGAAAATTTTGGTACGGATGGACTCGTGGTTGAATAGGCTTCCGATTTTTTAACTTTTGTTGGATTCTGAGACGTGGGCCCGGGGGCCGGTATTTGAGTGGACTTTTTGACTTTTAATTAAAAACATATTAATTTCATATGGAATTGATTCTTTTAGCTTGTGTTGATTGTATCGAACTATTTGTGGCTAGATTCAAGACATTTTGAGGCTGTTTCGCGAGTCAAGGGCTTGTTGGAGTAGAGTTTCACAAAGTTTGAGGTAAGTAACACTTCTAAACTTGATTTTGAGGGTATAACTCTCTGAATTACGTGTTATATGATTGGTATGGAGGTAACGCACATGCTAGGTGACGGGCGAGTGGGCGCGCATCATAGAAATTGTGACTTAATTGTTCTCGTTGAGTTGCATAATCAAATAATCATGTCAATACCCACATATCCTCCACGTGTTAGAGAAATTGAGCTGAGACTCTTTAAAATCATGCTTAGGCCATGTGCCGATATTTTTGGGACCCATAGAGGTCGTATTACTATTGAATTACTTATTTAAAATTACAATTGTGAACTCAATCACATCTATCATTTGCATATTATATCTCAGTCTCTATTGCCGTCTATTGATACAACATATCATCATGAAGGGCTGATTTTCATGACATTGTGAGCCCGAGAGACTCGAGAGATTAATGATCGAGTGAAGCCGAAGGCCTGATTGTGAGTGATAATTAAAGGATCGGGCTGCATGCCACAGCTTATTTTTATTTATTTATGCCTGGACCTGGCTTATTATAGCGCTTGGGCTGAAGGAGCCCTTCCGGAGTCAGCACCCCTATAGTGAGCGCAATGGCTATTATATTTGGGATGGAGTTCCGTGGGCATAGAGTTGCCCTATATATTTACATTTGGGATGGAGTTCCCTGGGCATGGAGTTGCTCTATACATTCATATTGAGGGATGAATCTTCCCCGGGCTAGACCTGCCCGTACAGTATTGAGCGATTGAGTACTCTGAGAGTGTGAGTACGTGAGGCTTCCATTGTAGTGTACCACATACAGCATGTATAGTGGCATGTAGATATAGAAATATCATATCCCTCGTGTCATTCAAAGTTGATCTATTTTACTTCTATTGAGGTTTTATCTGTTGAACTTGAAAACATGCATACATTTATGTACTGTTAATTCTATATCGAACTGTACCTGTTGAGCTCGTCACTACTTTCAGTCCAGAGGTTTGATTGTTACTTATTGAGTTGGTTGTACTCATGCTATACCCTGTACCTCGTGTGCAGATCCAGGTGCTTCTGATCACGGCGGTTGCTGATTTGCAGAGACCAGACATTCGGAGACCATCGAGGTAGCTGCTTGGCGTCCGCGGGCCTTGACTCTCCTCTCTTATCTTGCAGTTTATTTTTTTTTTCAATTTTACTTTCCAGACAGTTTTCCAGACTATGTTTCCATGTAGATGCTCATGTACTCAGTGACACCCCGATTTTTGGGAAGAATTTATGTATTGAGTTATGATTTCCTATCTTGTTTTAAGAGATCTTCCTTTATTTAAATTGTTTTAGTATCTTTCAAAGATTTAAAGTGTTGGAAATTTCTGAATAGTCGGCTTGCCTAGTACCATGATAGGCACCATCACGACGGGTTGGTTTTGGGTCCATATATATATATATATATATATATATATATATATATATATATGTATTTAACTGGTTACCGAATCCCATGCTTTTGGTCCAACCCACCCTCACGCACTGATATGTAACCCTAGAATAACCAGAGGGTCGAAGCTAGACCTTGCGGAAGTTCCACAAGCAAATCTTTCCGTTGCTGCGTTTTTCCTTTGAAATTTTTTCTCTATAATTCAAACAATTAAGATAAATGGTTCGCTGTTTTCGTCTCCAATTTTGGTTCTGCTTTTCTAAGCAGATGTGGAGGGGATCACAAGGTGCGGTCTCAGGTGGTGCAAAAAGAGGGGTGCCAAAAAGCAATATGGTGATGAATAAAAGTGGAGAGGAATCATACTAATGATATTATTACATGCCAGAGGAAGTTGCCAATCAAATTGATGTTGCTGAGTTCCACAAGATGCTCTTGAAGCACAAACCTAGAAACAATTGAAAAGCCATTGGATTAAAATAAAATGTTTGTCTTTGAATTTTGGTTTCAAATCATTGAAGATAGGAGAATTTAGGAGACTGTTTTATCAAATAAAATTGTGGAAAAAACCTTGGATTACCTGAATTGCTGTTCTGTTATAGTTGCATTAGTTTTGTATAAATATTGTATGAAGTTGTATATAAGTATCAAAATAGTTGTATTACAGTTGCATGATACTGTAATTGTATTATTTTTATATTAATGTTATATCTTAAGTTGTATGATGTTGTAGTTGTATTAATTTTTATATTAATGTCGATAAAAATTGTATATATGTATCAAAATTATATTACTTTTTAGTTATATGAATTTCTATTTAAGTTATATGATTGTTGTAGTTGTATTATTTTTGTACCATTATTGTAAGATGGTTGTTTTATAAAAAAGTTATAATTTGACTTTTAAGTTGTCAGTTGCTATAAATATATAAATTTGTATCAAATTTATATATAAATTGTAATTAAATTTCTTTAATCGATACCATTCAGACAAAATGAATTAAGACTGAAAACTTTCATATAGTATGAAATTTCTTATGACCTATGTATTTCAGATGAAATTTCATATTATACGAAGGTTGTCCGTTGGAATGCAGATGAGTGGTGCTTTTTGCCTTTGTCCTTAGCGACGTGATATTTTTTTGTTTACTTTGTTGGTCAATTGCACATCCATTTTAATATTTTTATTTCTGCAATCTTCATCTTTTGAATATGAAAATTTTTAACTGGTCAACATTCAATTCCATACAATATAATTGGTCTGACCACCGCTCTATAAAACTTACTTTTAAATTTTGAGAATGTTGTTGTTCTTATTTGTTTGTTGGTCAATTGCTACGACCTTCTTACTCATTTTTTTTATTCTTGAGTTATCAATTTCTAAGCAACAGATTAATTGCATGATTTACCATTTTAAAGCAGCAAAACAAATAACAAATAGAGAAGAGAAAAAAAGAAGAAGATATAATTGAATCCCTTAATCGAAGATACAAATAATGGGTTGGGAATCTTTAAAGGGCAATTTATAAATTATACACAATGACAACTGATAAATAATAAACTTTAGACAATTCGAGTAAATAAATTTGAAAAATAGCACATATCCTTTTTACCTTTTATAGAATTGTACCTAAAGTACGACTTCTCTACTATATAAAGGGGGTCTGATAATTCATAAAGTACATTGTAACATGCATTCCAAGGCAATATATCATTATTTTTTCTGTTATTAGTTCTTCTGCTTTCGTTCATCAGTGCTTGTTGTTAAGAGCTCATATCGAGGGCAAATATTTCACTAAGGCTTAATCGTCTTCCTAGTGTTGTTTGAGCTTACTTTATCCTTATTTATTTAATTTGTCTTTATTTACTGCTTTGTATCAAATACATCTGCGTATCCTCAAAATCACTTACAAAATTAATTGCTATCCGATTTTGAGGGTAAACAGTTTGGCGCCCACCATGGGGCTGAGGATAATAGTTGCTATTTGATACAAATTTCTATAACACACAATAATTTACACTTGTTCTTTGGAGTATCTCTAATTTCAGGTTAAAGCTCAAAATGTCAAACTCTCAGTCAGCACCTCTACATGTTGACGATGAGTCCGGTCATCACGGCGAAAATAACAACGTAGTGCCCAGTGGCGAGGTACCACCTGTTGACCCCATCAGAATTCTGGTCGCTGACCCGATTGACGCCAACTCGCATATGGAAATTAATGCAAATCTGCCTACCGACCCCAAGAATAGCGTCCGTGGTGAAGCCCGATCAGCAACGCAAAATACACAAGACATTGGAGGGGACGAGATCAATTTACGGGTGATTTTAGAAATGCTGTAGGCTCAACAGGCGGCGATAGCCCAACTACAGAACCAAAGCCGCGCGCTGAGCAGGATTGAACCCGATCCATCCCGGGAAGTCACCCGCAGAAATGAACCGGTTGCAGAGAGGCCGAATGAAAATGAATCGGGGACCAACCTCGAGATCGTAAAGATGCTCGAGGAACTGGCAAAACGGGTAGAATCAGGGGAGAAAAAAATTGAAGCTAATGACAAGAAGGTGGAAACCTACAATTCCAGGGTCAACCAGATCCTAGGAGCACCGCCGATATTAAAAGGCTTAGATTCCATGAAGTTCGTTCAAAAATCTTTTCCTCCGAGCGTGGCTCCAAAGTCGATCCCTGAGAAGTTCCGCATGCCCGAGATTCCTAAGTACAACGGAACGACTGACCCAATGAGCATCTGACCTCGTATACATGTGCCATTAAAGGGAACGACTTGGAGGATGATGAGATCGAGTCTGTCTTGTTGAAAAAGTTCGGGGAGACCTTGTCAAAAAGAGCTATGATATGGTATCACAACTTACCTCCTAATTCTATTGGCTCATTTGCTATGCTTGCAGATTCTTTCATAAAAGCACACGCCGGAGCTATCAAGGTCGAGACCAGGAAGTCAGGCCTTTTCAATGTAAAGTAGAGGGATAACGAGATGATCAGGAAATTTGTGTCCCGATTTCAAATGGAACGGATGGAATTGCCTCCAGTCGCGGATGATTGGGCCGTTCAGGCTTTCACCCAAGGACTCAACATTCGAAGCTCGTTGGCTTCACAACAGTTGAAACAAAATTTGGTAGAATATCCGGCTGTCACTTGGGCCAATGTCCATAACCGGTACTAATCGAAAATCAGGGTTGAAGATAATCAGCTTAGGGACCCTTCCGGGTTCGTGTATCCCGTCAGGACCATCGAGAGAGTCAAGAGAGACATCCATCGTGAACCGAGATCAAGTAGGGATCGGTATCAGCCGTACAATGGAGACCAAAGAAATAGTGGGTTCGGGCGGAACCCTATGAGAAATGAAAGGAAAAATGACCAAGGTCAAAACATCCGGTGACTCATGAGAAAAAACAACTTCAACAGGCCCGTTGGGCCTAATGAAGTGCCAAGATTATAAGAGTACAACTTCAACGTCGATGTTGCCACGATTGTATCTGCCATCGGATGCATCAAGGATACCAAATGGCCTCAACCTCTGCAGTTCAATCCAGCCCAAAGGGATCCTAATCTAATGTGAAAGTATCACGTGACTCATGGCCATAGAACATAAGACTGCCGACAATTAAGAGAGGAGGTGGCCCGGTTATTCAACAACGGATATCTCCGAGAGTTCCTGAGTGATCGGGCCAAGAACCACTTCAGGAATAGGGATTCTAATAAACAGACCGAACAACAGGAACCTCAGCATGTCATTAACATGATCATCACTTGGGTTGACATTCCCTAGGGGCCGATGCTGAAGGGCACCAAAGTATCCATCACAAGGGAAAAACAGACTCGGGATTACGTACCGGAAGGAACCTTGTCTTTCAACGACGAAGACGCTGAGGGGATCGTGCAGCCCCACAATGATGCACTGCTAATATTTGTACTCATAAATAAATCTCGAGTGGTTAATTGATCTAGGTAGCTCAGCCAACATCATCAGATCGAGGGTCGTGGAACGACTCAGCCTACAAGATCAGATCGTACTTGCGGTCCCAGTCCTGAACGGGTTTAACATGGAATATGAGACCATTAAAGGGGAGATAACATTACCGGTGAACGTCGCCGGAACCATTCAGGAAGCCAAGTTCTATGTAATCGAAGGAGATAGAGATACAATGCTTTGTTCCGGAGGCCATGGATTCGCAACATGAGAGGGATACCCTCAACACTACACCAGGTGCTGAAATTCCTAACACCTAGAGGAATCAAAATAGTTTACGGAGAACAACCGGCCACCAAGGAAATGTTCGCAGTTGATGAGGCGATCCCAAAATCCATACTCTCGACATCGAAGGGTCCGAATCATATGGCCAAAGACGAGGCCAAATAGCAATTACCAATACTAACCTCGATAGAGCTAGAGAAACAAGGGGTAGCAAGGACAACGACTATGGAGTTCTTAGATATTTCATAGCCGCCCACGATTCTGACGCTACCAAATCAACGGTCGAGGAACTGGAGCAAGTCGTACTAATTGAACACTTACCCGATAAAAGGTATACCTGGGCACGAGGTTAAGCCCCGAGCTCAGGAAAAAACTCATTCAATTTCTTATAGCTAGCGAAGATTATTTTTCTTGGTCCCACCTTGATATGACTGGGATCCCGCCAGAAATAACCACTCACAAGCTAATCCTGGACCCAGTTCCGCTCAGTCAAGCAAAAGGGGAGACCCCAATCCGAGGTCAAACATGCTTTCATCAAGGATGAGGTATCTAAACTCCTTAAACTAGGGTCCATTCAGGAGGTTAAATACCCAGATTGGTTAGCAAACTTAGTGGTAGTCCCTCAAAAATGGAATAAATTAAGAATGTGTGTAGACTATAAAGACTTGAATAAGGCATGTCCCAAGGACTCCTTCCTTCTGCCCAACATCGATCACATGATCAATGCAATAGCCGGCCATGAGATCCTCAATTTTCTCGACGCCTATTCCGGGTACAACCAAATACGGATGAACCTGAGCGATCAGGAAAAAACCTCTTTCATCACTAAGTATGACACCTACTGCTATAACGTGATGCCATTCGGACTAAAAAAATACCAGTGCCACTTACCAGCGCCTAGTAAACCAGATGTTCGAGAAACAAATAGGAAAAACAATGGAGGTTTACATTGACGATATGTTAGTTTAGTCCCTCCGAGCAGAGGACCATTTGAAACATTTGCAGGAAACCTTCAGCATATTGAAGAAATACAATATGAAGCTGAATCCGGAGAAGTGTGCATTTGGAGTCGGATCCGGTAAATTCCTCGGATTCATGGTATCTAACTGGGGAATTGAGATCAACCCCGATAAGATCAAATCCATCAAATATCACTATTGCAGACGTGAAGGCCATACAAAGATTAACCGGACGCATAGCTGCCCTGGGGCGATTTATCTCGAGGTCTTCCGACAAGAGTCACCGATTCTTCTTTCTGTTGAAAAAGAAGAATAACTTCACGTGGACCCCGGAGTGCGTACGGGCCTTGGAGGAGCTCAAGCAATATCTATCGAACCCACCGCTGCTCCACACGCCGAAGACAGACGAGCAGCTATACTTGTACCTGGCAGTATAGGAGATAGCGGTAAGTGGAGTCCTTGTCCGGGAAGAGAAAGTTACGCAAATTTCAATTTACCATGTTAGCAGGACTTTAGGTGAGGCCGAAACTAGATACCCTCACCTAGAGAAATTGGTGCTTGCTTTGCTAAGCGCTTCTAGGAAGCTGAAACTGTATTTCAATGTCACCCCATATGTGTTGTGACTACTTATTGATTGACGAATGTAATGCATAAACCCGAACTTTCGGGACGGTTGGCCAAATGGGCCGTGGAGATCAGCGGGTATGATATTGAATATCGGCCTCGGACCGCCATTAAATCTCAAATTTTGGCAGACTTTGTGGCCGACTTTACGCTGGCCCTAATACTCGAGGTCGAAAGAGAGTTATTGTTGAACTCGGGGACTTCTTCGGGGATCTGGACCCTCTTTATAGATGGCGCCTCGAACGCAAAAGGGTCCAGACTTGGCATCGTATTGAAGCCACCAACAAGCAATGTAGTTAGACAATCTATTAGGACTGTAAAATTGACTAACAACGAGGTCGAATATGAGGCCATGATTGCAGGTCTCGAACTAGCCAAAAGCTTGGGGGCGGAGGTGATCGAAGCTAAGTGCGACTCCCTCCTTGTGTGAACCAAGTTAATGGGATGTTCGAGGTCAGAGTGGAACAAATGCAAAGGTATCTAGATAAGTTACAGGTGACATTACACCGGTTCAAGGAGTGGACTCTACAACAGGTACCTCGGGATCAAAATAGTGAGGCCGATGCCTTTGCTAATGTGGGGTCGTCGGTCGAAGACGATGAGTTCAACTCGGGGCCAGTCCTACAACTCATAAGATTAGTGGTGGAAGAAGGCCACACCGAGATATAGTCAATGAGCCTAACTTGGGACTGGAGAAACAAATATATAGAATATCTAAAAACCGAAAAACTGCCCTCGGATTCAAAGGAATCGAGGGACCTACATAGGAAGGCAGCCCAGTTTAGTTTGTCTGAAAATGGAACCCAGTTCAGAAGAATATTCGATGGCACGTTCGTGATATGTCTAGAACCGGGAGATACCGAGTACGTTCTGAGAGAAATTCACGAAGGCACCTGCAAAAATCATTCAGGCGCCGAATCATTGGTTTGAAAAATAATTAGAGCCAGCTACTACTAGATCGACCTAGAAAAGGATGCGAAGGAGTTCGTACAAAAATGTGATGAATGTTAAAGGTATGCTCCGATGATTCATCAATCCGGGGACTTGCTGATTTACGGCGCCGAAGCTCTAATACCGGTCGAAGTCGAAGAACTGAGTCTCAGGTTCCGATATGCAACAAGAGAATCAAACGACGAAGCCATGAATACAAGTCTGGATCTGATAGATGAAAGGCGCAAAGCCGCCCTTGTTCAGTTGGTCGCAGCGGATCGAGAGGTATTACAATCAAAGAGCCAACCTTCGACATTTCAATGTCGGGGACTTAGTGTTGAGAAAGGTCACGCTAAGCACCCGGAACCCGAACGAAGGGAAGTTGGGGCCGAAGTGGGAAGGTCCTTATCAAATTATCGAGATCACTGTGAAGGGACCATACAAACTCGGAACAATGAACAGTGAGAAACTACCAAACAACTGGAACACAACTCACATGAAGAGATATTACTGCTAAGATACGAACCCATTCATTCCTTTTACTTATTTGCATTTTGAACTAACACTTGCAGGCGACCGTCGAAGACTGACACAACTTTTAGGCCTGAAAGCACGCGTTGCACTCTTTTATTCTTGTACCGGTTTTGTCCCAAATGAGTTTTCCGGCAAGGTTTTAACGAGGCAACAGTAAATCGTGCTAACTTAGAATTGAAGGCCAATTATGAACCGGTGTCAAAGATCACGACAGCAATATTCGACGCTTCTCTATGATCGGCCTCGAACATTGGGGGGCATCACCTCAGATAATGACTTTAGCAAGGAAAGAAACTTTGTGATCGAATAGTCTCGGCTCGATTTGTAGGATTTACTGTAAAGGCCAAACGTTTAAATGAACCGTGCCCGCATAGACTGCTCGAGCCTTGACGTAAAGCTTGCACACATGTGTAATTGTATATATTACGCACAGAAATAAAAAGAAGTTTCTTCCTTGCGGATAAATATCTTGTCCTTTGAAAATCTTTTCCTCTCCAGGAATTTCCTACATTTGATCCCCTAAGTATATGGTGCCCAAGGGCCGCCTTTATACGGGTTCAAAGGAATGCTCTCACTCAGGGACTGCCGTCCAAAGACAAACTCAGACGGCCCGGGCTACTAGAGCCCCGGGGCACAAGACCTATTAGGCAGTTCCCGAACCTTAAAGGCTACGGCCATCCCCATTCGAGGATTGTTATCTTGGGAAGCTCGGATAACTCGGGCAAGCCCGGATAACTTGTGGTAGCAAGCCCACTGGGAAACACCCAAACTGAAAAGGCTATAACCATATTCAAATGGCTTAGAGATGTCCAAGACCCATAATAAAGAAAAGGCCTTCAAAATTTCTAAATCGATTCAAAAGGCTACCCTCCGCAAAATTATCATCTAAAAAGTTCTAAGTATTTTGGGGAAAGCTTCCGGTCATACCAAGCCCCCATAAATCGTAAACAAAATAATATCGAAAGAAAGGCTCGTTCGAACCTCCGGGCAAGACCTAAATATTACATGCTAAGGCATTTCGATATCTTCACAATCATAAAGAAAAAAGTGAAAAGAAGCAACCTTAGAAGCAAACGAGGCATTTAAAGGCTTGGTCTCCACCGGAGCCCGCCTCATCGCCGGGACCTTCAGAATCTTATCCATCCTTGGATCCGCCCGATCCCTCGGAGTCTTCTTCATCCTTGGGATACGCCAACTTCTTGGCCTTGGCCTCGAACCCTTTAGCGGTCACGATCTCGGTTAACAACATCAAAACCCCGAGCATGAACCTCCTCGAGGGCCTATCTTCGGGACAGCCACTTCGTGTATTCAGTCGTGTCTCATAAGCGGTCCTAGGCTGCCTCGGCATCGGCCTTATACTGGACCGCCATCTTGTCGGCATTAGCTTTAGCTACTTCAACCACTGGCCGCTTTAAGCTCCTTGGCAAGGGTTTCTCGATCAGAGATGGTCGAGCTTAGCTGAGACTGGAGCTCCTCAATTTTTTGGGCCTGCACCTTGGCCTTTTCCTTTGTCGCGCGAAGTTGGATCTGTGCCGAGGTCGACTGCGCCCGGGTATTCTCCTTTTCCAAGGCCAGGCGGTCCATCCTGCCTCTCCATTCTTTGGCCTCGACCTTGACTGCATCCATCTTGGCTCGGAGTTGGTCGATCTGATCGATCTTCTATTGGACCTGCGGGTTTCGACCGTTAGTCACCGTGTCTAGTTCATCATCACTAACTTCAAATACTCTTACCTGTTCAAAAAGGTTGGCATGTTCCTTCCGAACTACCTCCAGCTCAGCTCGAAGGCTCTTAGCTTCTCCTTCATGTTGCTCGTTGAGGAGTTTGTAGGTGTCTGTCTTCTCAATGAGCCATTGACTTCGGCTTCAAGCTGGTTCAGCTCATCCCGATACTGAAGGAAAGTTTCATGATGAAGTATCGAGGCCTACAAATACAAAGAAAAATGTTAGGATTATCTATGGATTAGTCTGCGTAAAAAGGAGAAATTGAAGTCATCAAGAGATATATGAAGTTACCCAATTTAGCACCTGTTGTGCTTCGTTGAACAGGAAGGACGTGTCTACCTCGTTCATCTTGGCTTGTTCTTCCTCGGTCACAGGCACCGAAGGTAATTGGCCACCCTTATGGGGGTGGAGAGGACCCGAGCACCCTCCAGAATAGAGATGATGATGGATCGCTTCCTGTCAGGATCCACACTCGAAGCTGGGAAACGGTTGATCAATTTTGAGCTCGAGGAAGACCCGCTTGCTCCCGAAGATGGACTCTTCGGTATCTCTAAGTCACCCAATCTAGTGACGTCCTCCGTGGCGGTGGAATCCAAGCCATCAAAAAGGCCGCGGAAGGGGTCGTCTGTTCCATGGGCCCCCTCGCTGGGACGCTCTTTCACAATTTGGGCCTCGTTATACATGGGTTCAATAAACGAGGGTGATTTGGTGATGTCTATCACACCGAGTGCTTTCTTTAGGGCACTGCCCGCATCTTGGGAAGCCTCATCCCCAGCCTCCTCATCGACCTCCTTAGCTTGAGGCAGGCAGGTCTCGAGGTTCTCTAGTTCGGAGGCCCCTTGCCCTTAGAGATGAGATGGCACGGTGGCCATCAGGACAAAGGCTTCTTCTTCTTCTTCTTCTTCGGATTCGTCTCTCAGCCAATAGAGCGAATCTGGAGGCGGTGCTCGGGCACTGGTGCTGTATTTCGACTTGTGCACCAGCATTCTTTTTGTTTTCTTTTTCTCTTAGCTCGTGAAACTCGGAGCCCTCTTTATTTTCTTCTTTTCTACCTGTCTCAAAGCAGGAGACTCGATAGGTAAGTCCTCACTGCCGGCTGGAGGCCTCGGTTCGGCATCCTTGGATAAACCTGCAAAAAGAAGTAAAGGGAGTGAGGACTTAATGATAAAAGAGGAATCCAAATTACCTACTTAGGAAAGGATTATCACCATGGGAACGGGCCTCCCAACGGCCCTTTGAGAGCTTGCGCCATGAGCGCTAGGAGTAGGGCATTTGTGATACGATACACTCAACCCACTCCTTGAGTCGAGGAATAGCATTCGGGACCCGAGTGATGGCTGCACCACTACAAAACACCGATAAGAAAGAAGGAAATAAGTATAAAATCGAAATTTCAAAAATAAAATCGTACTTACGTGATGTATTCCACTTCTGGGGGAATGGCATGCGCTCAGCTGGGATCTGGTCTCCTCACTCAGACAAAACGGCCGTGCCACCCCGATCCCGATCTTCATCAATACTCGAGAACAGGGCTTTGCTGGCCCAGCGCACGAGCTTTATTAGTCCCTCTTGAAGATTCGGGGAGTGTACAAGCGTAGAAGATGGTCGACAGTGAACGAGCATCCGTCGATTCTGCTCACAAAGAACCGGAGGAGGATCACGATTCTCCAGAGCGAAGGATGAATCTGACCGAGGCATACTTCGTATCTCTTAAATAAATCAATGATGGCCGGGTCCATCGGGCCCAATGTAAATGGATAAGTGTAAAAACTTTGGTATCCCTCGACATGGGTGATAATGGCTTCATCGGGGTCAGGGATCACTATGCCCTTACCGGCCCAATTGCAGTATTTTCGGACCATAGGGAGGACTTCTTCAGTGATCGAGCATATGTATCTCAAGACCTTCTCACACTGAGCTTGTACAGAGGAAGGCTTTTCAACCTTGAAATCAGCGTTGACCGAGCATCCTCCAGGGATGAACATTTTCAAAGTGGGTTCCGGTATTGGTTCACCGACGGCAGTACGCGAAACAGTCTCCTCGGCCTCAGTAGCCGACCGCGAAGTAGAAGGGGTTTCTTTCTGGGGAAACTTTTGGAAGTCTTTCCCATTTCTTTAAAAGATGGAGGAAAAATGGAGAAAGAAAGGAAGTGGAAGGATTGTATTTATTGGCTTGAGATGAAAAGAGTTCTTGCAAAGGATCTCAGATAACTGAAATGAAAGTGCTATAAAGTATTGAAATCTTAAGGGTACGAGGATAGAAGATTTGGATATAAAGTTAAAATGAGCAAAGGAAGAGGTATTAGTAGTAATTTCAGCAACAGTTCGCATCCAGGAATGACCGACTGACGGCTGACATACATTTAATGCCATCAAGACTTGACCAACGAGACGTTTCAATTGTTTTGACATTTCTGTCACTGTGTATCGAAGTAAGAATTAGAAGCTCATGTTGTTTCTCATCGTCTTCTCTCTGAAAAACGAGGGGACTATCTGTATACGGTCGAAATCGAACTCGTGGTGCATCCTAGCCTCCGACATGGTAAGCCAGGCTCGAGACATGGCAATAAAGGACTGAAAATCGACCCCTAGTCCCACCAGGCTAGAACCTGGAGACAGGACACCTGCCTTCGAGAATATCGGGGCCATGATCCCGGAATCAATCCTAGCCTGAAACGACTTTGAAGAAATATTGTTAGCATAGCCAATAGAATACCGAAATATCCGTGATCGGCCGGATATTAAGGCGGGAAGCTCAGCACGTACCGATAAAGAACCAACAATCAGTAAATCAAAAGATTTTTTACCTTTTATAGAATTGTACCTAAATTAGGACTCCTGTACTATATAAAGGGGGAGTCTGATAATTCATATAGTACATTGTAACATGCATTCCAATGCAATATATCTTTAGTTTTTCTTTTATTACTTCTTCTGCTTTCGTTCATCAGTGCTTGTTGTTATGAGCCCAGATCGAGGGCAAATATTTCACTAAGGCTTAAATCATCTTCCTCGTGTGGTTTGAGCTTAATTTATCTTTATTTATTTAATTTGTCTCTATTTACTGCTTTGTATCAAATAAATCCGCGTATCCTCAAAACTACTTACAAATTTAATTATTATCCGATTTTGAGGGTATATATATAAAGTGTGGTGGCACCTCTCTTTAACCATCAAAAGTATTTATCTTTTTTCTTTTTTGTTTGCTTTTCTTACTCAATTTTTTTCATTTATCTTATTTTAAAATTTTTACCTCCATAACTCACATATCTTAATGTCCTTAACTTCTCTAATTAATATTATTCATAACTCTTCTTCCATTTAATTTTTATAATTCACAAATGCTTAATATGTAATTATATGACACCTTATTCTGTCTTTCTGTATGGGGTCGAATTTGGTCACTTGCATAGAGAATGTCGGTTTTGGAATTCGACGATCAGCGTCGATTGGAGTCGCTACTCGGTAGGCCGAGATCAGGACATCGAAAGGAGAAGTCCAAGACCGGATTCCACCGGAACGAAGCTCGAAGCCAAGGCATTCGAGACGAGATCGTCGAGGCCGATTAGGGTAAAACACCCTACGGCAAAATTATCAGATTCGCGTGACTGAAGGACCAAAAATCCCGTGATACATGAATATCTCGGCAGGAATCATGGTTGAAATCAGTAAAGACGTTGGAGCCATTAATTCTAGTGTTATCTTACCTTGTAGATAGGTTTTTTACCTTGTATAGGATTCTTTTCCCTCCCTATATAAACAGGCAGCACTATTGTAAATGGGGCAGACAACATACGATCAATATACACAAAGCTATAGTCTATTCTACTTACTTTTTCAATCTATTTGCTTCATATCTTATTTTAGAGGGGTCTATAGCAGTAAAGCTACTCAATACTTGTGGTTTGCTTCCTTGCTTATTCACTGAATTTAGTCTCTATTTTTGTTCGTTCTTTAGTTGTATCGAACCAAGGTACGTATCCTTAAAAACACATACAAATTTAATTGTTATTTGTAGCGTAGGGTAAACAGTTTAGCGCCCACCGTGGGGCTAAGGATAATAGTGAATGTTTGATACAATTTTCTGTCACACAAACTATTTTACGCTTGTTCTTTGCATGATATTTTTTTGATTTCAGGTTATAATACAATCATTTCACATTCTCAATCTGTGCCTCAGTACGTCGATGACGAGTTTGACCACCAGGGCGAGAACAACAACGTGGCGCCCGGTGATGAAGTTCCAGTCGACACTAATTCTCAAATGGCGATCGATGTGGAACGGACTTCTGGCCCATCAAACAGTGTTCGAAGAGAATACTGTTTGACAAATCAAAATGCTGAAGGGGACGGGATTAGCTTCAGGATGATATTCAACATGTTGCAAGCCCAGCAAGCGGCCATTGCTCAGCTGCAAAATTAGAGTCAAGTTTCGAATAAGGTTGAGGCCGGCCCTTCTCGGGAAATCATCCCCGAAAATGAACCAATCACAGTGGAACCAAGTAAAGGCGGATCGGGGGCGAACTCCGAGATCATGAAGATGCTCGAGGAACTAACCAGATGAGTCGAGTCTGGCGAGAATCGAGGCCAATGACAAAAAGGTAGAAACATATAATTCGAGGGTGGATCAAATTCCAGGAGCATCCCCGGTATTGAAAGGTTTAGATTCAAAGAAATTCGTGCAGAAACCTTTCCCATCAAGCGCCGCCCCAAAACCCATACCGAAGAAGTTTCGCATGCCGAAAATTCCTAAATACAATGGGACATCTGAGCCAAACGAGCATGTAACAGCGTACACATGCGCCATAAAGAGAAATGATCTCGAAGACGATGAGATCGAGTCCGTTCTCTTGAAGAAATTCGGAGAGACCTTGTCAAAGGGGGCAATGACTTGATATCACAATTTGCCCTCGAATTCCATCGATTCTTTTGCCATGCTTGCGGATACCTTCGTAAAAGCTCATGCGGGTGCCATCAAAGTAGAGACGCGAAAATCGGACTTATTTAAAGTTAGGCAAAGAGATAACGAGATGCTCAGGGAATTTGTATCTTGTTTACAGATGGAACGGATGGACCTACCACCGGTCACTGATGATTGGGTCGTACAGGCCTTCACCCAAGGACTCAATGCTCGAAGTTCAACGGCTTCGCAATAGCTTAAGCAGAGCTTGATTGAATATCCGGCTGCCACATGGGCGGATATACACAACCGATATCAATCGAAGATTAGGGTCGAGGATGACCAACTTAGAGCCCCCTCAGGATCCACTTACCCCATCAGAGCTCATGATAGGGTTCAAAGGGATATTTATCGAGAACTAAGATCGAGCAGAGACAGGCATCGGCCATATCCTGGGGACCGAAAAGTCATTCCAGCAAGGTAGGGTTCCTCGAGACGAGAAAGGAGGAACGATCATAATCGGAATAACCGAGGACCATTGGCGAGAAACAACTTTGAGAGAACTACTGGCCATCGAGAAGCACCGCGACTGTCCGAGTATAACTTCAACGTAGACTCAGCTACTCTCGTGTCGGCCATCGGTCGTAATAAGGATACTAAGTGGCCTCGACCGCTGCAATCGGACCCAGCCAAGAGAGAGCCTAGTTTGATATGTAAGTATCATGGTACACATGGGCACAGGATAGAAGACTTTCGACAGCTGGGGAAAGAAGTGGCACGGTTGCTCGAAAATGGGCACCTTCGAGAGTTTTTGAGCGACCGAGCCAAAAACCATCATGGGAACAGGAATAAGCCAGTAAACCAGGAGGAGCCTTAGCACACGATCGATATGATCATCGGCGGGGTAGATACGCCCCAAGGTCCGGTATTAAAACACACTAAAATATCCATCACCCGAGAAAAGCGCACTCGAGATTATGCGATGGAGGGAACCTTGCACTTCAGCCAGGAGGATGCAAAAGGAATCATGCAACCCCACAACGACGCCTTAGTAATATTGGTGCTTGTACACAAAACGAAGGTAAAGCGTATATTGGGCGATCCTGGTAGTTCGGCCAACATAATCCATTCATGGGTTATCGAGCAGCTCGGGTTGAAATGATCGAATTATCCCTGAAGTTTGGATTCTCAATGGTTTCAACATGGCGTGCGAAACGACCAAAGGGGAAATAACATTACCGGTGAACACTGCCGGTACCGTTCGGGAAACGAAATTTTGTGTAATTGAAGGAGATATGAGGTACAACGCCCTGCTCGGGAGACCGTGGATTCATGATATTAGAGCGGTACCCTCAACACTGCACCAAGTGTTGAAATTCCCATCGACTGATGGGATCGTAACTGTTTACGGAGAACAGCATGCTGCGAAAAAGATGTTCGCAGTAGAAGAAGCAGTACCGAAACCAACAGCTCCTTCCCAAAGAACCAAATAGCAATCACAGGCATCGCCTTCAACAAATGAAGGTGAGAAGGAGCTTCTCGAAGATGACGACTACGGGGTTCCTTGGTCATTCGTCAGTCCCAACGAATCCTATGCAACTAAATCAACGGTCGAGGAACTCGAGCAAATTTCACTCCGAGGAGACTCGCCGGATCGAAAGGTATACCTGGGCTCGGGCCTAAGTTCCAAGCTCAGGACCAAACTTATTCAGTTTCTTTTAGCTAATGAAGATTCTTTCGCTTGGCCCCATCTCGACATAACAGGGATACGACCGGAGATCACGACTCATAAACTGAGCATCGATCCAATATTCCGGGCCGGTCAAGCAAAAGAGGAGGCCTCAATCCAAAGTCAAACAAGCGTTCATCAAGGATGAGGTTACTAAGCTTTTTAATATAGGGTCCATTCGGGAAGTTAAATACCAGAATGGTTAGCAAACTTAGTTGTAGTTCCTAAAAAGGGAAATAAGTTAAGAATGTGCATAGATTATAAAGATTTAAACAAGGCATGCCCTAAAGATTATTTTCCCTTACCTAATATCGATCGCATGATCGATGCCACCGCTGGCCACGAGACCCTTAGCTTTCTCGATGCCTACTTTGGCTATAACCAAATATGAATGGACAAGGATGATCAAGAAAAGACATCCTTCATCACTAAGTATGATAACGTGATGCCATTTGGGTTAAAGAATGCGGGGGCTACTTATCAACGCGTAGTAAACAAAATGTTCAAAGAACAACTAGGAAAAACAATGGAAGTTTACATTGATGATATGTTAGTTAAGTCCCTGCGAGCAGAGGACCATTTGAGCCATTTGCAGGAGATGTTCGATGCGCTGAAATGATACAACATGAAGTTGAACCCGGAGAAGTTCGCATTTGGAGTGGGCTCGGGAAAATTCCTCGGTTTCATGGTCTCGAATCAAGGATTAGAAATTAACCCCGAAAAGATCAAAGCCATCGAAGACATTACAATTGTAGACAGTCTAAAAGCTGTACACAAGCTGACAGGCCGGATAGCCGCTCTAGGCCGATTCATATCGAGATCATCCGACATGAGTCACCGATTCTTCAACTTGCTGAAAAAGAAGAACGATTTCTCGTGGAGTCCGGAATGTCAGCGCGTGTTAGAAGAACTTAAGAGGTACCTCTCTAGCCTACTTTTGCTGCATACACCAAAAACATATGAGCGACTATACCTCTACCTTGCCGTCTCGGAAGTAGCGGTAAGTGGGTTCCTGGTCCGAGAAGAACAAGGTACGCAGTTCCCTATTTATTACGTCAGTAGAACCTTAGGTGAGGCCGAAACTAGATACCGGCATTTAGAAAAATTAGCACTCGCTTTATTGAGTGCCTCCAGGAAACTAAAACCCTACTTCCAATGCCATCCCATATGTGTAGTAACGACTTATCCCCTGAGAAATATAATGCACAAGCCCGAGCTATCCGGCCGATTGGCCAAGTGGGCCTTCGAAATAAGCGGGTACGATATCGAATATCAGCCCCGAACCTCGATCAAATCTCAAGTATTGGCGGATTTCGTCGCCGATTTTGCACCGTCACTAATACTTGAGGTCAAGTGAGAATTGATGACCGAATCGGGGACTCCTTCGGGAGTGTGGACTTTGTTCACCAACGGCGCCTCAAACTCAAAAGGATCGGGGCTTGGTATCGTACTAATGCCCCCAATTGGGAATACAATTCGACAATCTATTAAGACTGTAAAATTAACTAACAATGAAGCGGAGTATGAAGCTATGATTGCAGGTTTAGAACCTCCCAAAAGCCAGGGAGCGAGATAATCGAAGCCAAATGTGATTCCCTTCTCGTAGTCAATCAAGTGAAGAGGACTTTCGAAGTCAGAGAAGGGCGAATGCAGAGGTATTTGGACAAGCTTCAAGTCACACTGCACAGGTTTAAAGAATGGACCTTGCAGCACATACCTCGAGAACAAAACAATGAGGCCGATGCCCTCGCCAATCTGGGATCGTCGGTCGAAGATGAGGAGATCGAATCCGAGAAGGTCGTACAACTTTTGAGGTCGGTGGTGGAGGAAGGCCATGCCTAAATCAATTCAACGAGTTTGACCTGGGATTGGAGGAACAAGTATATAGAGTATCTTAGCTCGGGTAAGCTCCCTTCGGATCCCAAAGAATCGAGAGCATTGCACACGAAGGCAGCCTGGTTCTGTCTATCCGATGATGGTACCCTATTTAGGAGGACATTTGGTGGCCCCCTCGCAATACGTCTGGGACCGGGTGACACCGAATATATCTTAAGGGAAATACACGAAGGCACATGCGGTAATCATTCCAGCGTCGAATCCTTGGTCCGAAAAATAATTCGAGCCGGCTATTATTGGATCAGTATGGAAAAAGATGCAAAGGAGTTGGTTCGCAAGTGTAACGAGTGCCAAAGACACGCACCAATGATCCATCAGCCCGGGGAGACGCTACATTCGATCTTGTCGCCATGGCCATTCATGAAATGGAGGATGGACATCGTTGGTCCTCTCCCCTACACACCAGGTAAGGCTCAGTTCATTCTTTTTATGACTGACTATTTCTCCAAATGGGTTGAAGCACAGACATACGAGAAAGTTAGGGAAAAGGAGGTAATAGACTTCATCTGGGATCACATCGTATGCCGATTTGTGATGCCACTGGAGATCGTGTGCGACAATGGCAAGCAGTTTATCGGCAGCAAAGTGACAAAGTTCTTCAAAGACAACAAAATCAAAAGGATTCTATCAACGCCCTATCATCCCAGCGGCAACAGCCAAGCTGAATCGACCAACAAAACCATAATTGCAAACCTGAAGAAAAGGTTAACCGACGCAAAGGGAAAGATATATTTCCTGAAGTTTTGTGGGTATATCGCACAACCGAGAAGACCAGCACCGAGGCCACTCCATTCTCTCTAGTGTACGGTGTTGAAGCATTGATACCAGTCGAAGTAGGCGAACAGAGTATCAGATTCCGATACACAATAGAAGAATTGAATCGCGAAGCTATGAACACCAATTTGGAATTATTGGATGAAAGAAGGGAAGCAGCCCTTTGTTCAGATAGCCGCCCAAAAGCAAAAGATCGAAAGATACTACAACCGGAGATCCCACCTTCGACATTTCAACATCGGAGACCTAGTGCTCAGAAGGATCACACTAAATACTCGAGACCCGAATGAAGGAAAGTTAGGACCGAACTGGGAAGGGCCCTACACCATCTTAAACATCACCGGAAAAGGATCTTACAAGCTTGGAACCATGGATGGCAAACAGCTGCCGAACAATTGGAACATAAACCATTTGAAACAGTACTATTGCTGAGGTATGAAATTTCATTCTTCATTTTTATGTTACTAACATCTGCAGGTATTGAATGAAGTAACCTCGAGCCAGGAAGCACACGACGCGCAGGACGTTAGGACTGAAAGCACGCATTGCACTCTTTTTCTCTTCGACCGGTTTTGTCCCAAATTGGGTTTTACGGGAAGGTTTTTAATGAGGCAACCAGGAATCGTGCTAACTTAGATCGGTCGCATATCGAAGGAAATAATATTTGGTGCACAACTTCGATCGACCTTGAATATCAGAAGACTGCTTATCTACTTCAATTCATTGCTTAGCTAGTTCAATTCGGGGGAACTTCTCATAGATCATTAGGAATCAATGTAAGGGTCAAACGGTCAAAAGTACCGTGCCCAAATAGATGGATCTACCCCCTAAGCAGATTGTACAAGCACTTGAATGCTAATAAAAGCACTTTGGCACCGTTATCTTGTTTCCGAGCCCAAGGGCCATTTCGATTTTTTCTACGATCGAGAACTAACATTACTCAAAGCTTGACTGAAAATCAAAGGGGGGATAAGATGTACTAAGGCAAAACCTAATTTTTAAAAGGCTAAGGCCGAATCAAGTTAAACTCGAGGGGGACTAAGACCTGCTAAGGTAGAACCCTGATTTTTTTAAAAAAGGCTAAGGCCGAATCGAGTCAATAAAACTCAAAAGGGAATAAGACCTGCTAAGGCAGAACCCCGATTTCTTAAAAGGCCAAGGCTGCATCGAGCTAATAAAACTCGAAGGAAAATAAGACCTATGAAGGCGAATCTCGGATCCCTTTCGTAGCTTAGGCCTTACCGAATCGGCCAAGGAAAGGGAAAATTTGCCAAGGCATATCCTAAAATTGGCTAAGGCTTAACTAAGCCTGAAGGGCAGAAAATTCTACAAGTTGAATTGTCGGTTTTAAGAACAAAGAATTAAAACAGACCAAACAAGAAAGGAAAATAAAAGAAGATCTTTCATATATACAAGCAAAAGTATGTTACAGAAATGGGGATTCTAAAAAGGCATATTATACAATAGATGTCTTTATTCAGAATTCTCGGAGTCTTCCTCCTCTTCTTCTAGGAAGGCCCGCTTTCTGGCTTTGGCTTCGATCCTTTTTGCATCATCGAACTCAGTAGATAGATCGAAGCCCTGAGCTTGTAACTCTTCGAGAATAGAAAGGCGGGTTTGGCATTTGGTGTATTCGCCCAGAATCTTCGACGAGCAGCCTCGACATCGGCCCTGTATTGGGCTATCAACTCATTGGCTTCAGCCTTGGATATAACAACCTCTGATTTTGCCGATTGCAGCTCGTTGACCAAAATGTCGCGATCCGAAGTGAGGGTCTCGACCTAGGATTGAAGCGTATCGACACTCTTAGCCAGAGTCCCAATTTTCTCTTGTGCCTCCGAAACTTGTTCTTCCAAAGAAACCAATTGAGCTCGGAGGGTTTCCTTTTCCGAGGTCAGTAGATCGGTCTTGGCTCTCCATTCGTTAGTCTCTGCTTTGGCCTCACTCAATATGGATCGGAATTGGTTTATTCGGTCATGTTGCTGCCCCATCTGGTCGAGTATACCAGTGATTTCCTTGCGCACAAAGTCTAGTTCGGCCCGAAGGGTCGACATCTCCCCTTCAAGCCGCTCACGACGTGCCTTTTTTTCCCTTAGTCGAAGAAAAGCCTCATGATGAAGCACCAAGGCCATACGAGTACAAAAGAAAATAAGACAGTTAGTCAAAATTGAAATATAATATGGCAAACACCGGACAAGGCTTATAGGAAGTTTTACCTTATTTGATGCTTGTTGAGCCTCATTGAACAAGCAGGCCTCATCCACCTCGTCCATTGCGGCCTGATCTTCTTCGGTCACCAAGCACCGAAGATAACTAGCCACCCCCACAAGCGCAGAAAGGGCCCTAGCATCTTCGAGAATGGCAAACTTTATTATTCTTTTTCGATCAAGGTTGGAACTCGGAGCAGGAAATCTACCGACCAGCTTTGGACCGAAAGACGCCTTGATCGTCTCAGTGGAGGGACTCTTCCTCGGCACTTCGAGCCCAAAGGTATCCGCCGATGGCACACCGTCGAGGAAATCTTGAAAAGGCCCTTCCGGTACATGGCCTTTGCTCGGTGAATGTTCTATTGTAGCTCGGGCTTCATTAAGAGTTGACTCTAAGAAAGAAGGGGAGTCCATTGCTTCTAGGGGGCCCGAGATTCCCTGCGTCACCTCCCCTGCATCGGCGGAAGCCCCAGTTCTCGCCCGAGCATCGAGGTCCTCTACTCGATGAATATGAGTTTCATCGACCCTCGGCTCGGGGACTGCCCGTGATGGTTCGCTGCTCAAAATCTCGAGACCTTCATCTTCCTCGGACTCATCGTCCAATCGATAAGCTATGTCCGAAATTCTGAGCCTACGAGCTATACTTTTCTTCGGTTTCTTCTTCTCGAGCCCAGAAGAACCGGGGACTTCCTTCCTCTTTTTCTCCCCTTCCTGCTCCAAGGCGGGGGGAGGGCAGGGAACCTCTCTGCCAGGGGACGCCGGTCTCAATTCAACGTCCTTCGATAGACCTACAAAGGAAGGAACGAAGTAAGTTATAGAGCAGCAGCATCATCGATAACATAAGATGTGGAATAAAATATTACCGATCTCACCAAGGTTCTCACCATGATTTTTGGCCTCCCATCGGCCCTTCAATATCTCGCGCTAGGCACTCTCTGAATAGGTCCTTTGAGATACCACCTTCTCGACCTATTCTTTCAAATGCTGAATCGCGGCCGGCATTCGAGAAACAACTACACCATACGAGATATGTTAGTGAGATAACAAAGGGAAGACACCGAATAAAATGAAAGAGGAAGCTAGCACTTACGGCTCATGTGCCACTTTTCAGGGAACGGCATGTTTTCGGCAGGGATCAAGTCCGATGTCTTTATTCGAACAAATCGGCTCATCCAGCCTCGATCCTTATCCTCGTCGATGCTCGAAAAGGGAGCTTTGCTAGCCCGACAAGTGAGTTTTATTAGTCCCCCTCGGAAGATTCGGGGACTGTATAGTCCCAGGAGATGATCGAGGGTGAAGGAGTGCCCTTCGATCTTACTCACAAAAAAATGGAAGAGAATGACTATCCTCCAAACAGAGGGATGAATCTGACCCAGCGTTACATTGCACCTTTTGCAAAATTCGACGATGATGGGGTCCAAAGGACCCAGCGTGAAGGGGTAAGTGTAAACACTCAAGTAGCCCTCCACGTGGGTGGTGATTTCCTCTTCTGGTAAAGGAACCACCACGTCGTTACCAACCCAGTTCCAATCCTGCTTCACCCTATCGATGTTTTTGTTCGTAATCAAACAAATGTATCTAGTGACCGGCTCACCCCGGCCCGGTACAGAAGAAGCCTTCTCTACCTTAACGTCGGAACCCGTTGAGCATCCAACCGGTACGAACGCTTTTAGTGGGGGCTCAGTCGGAGTCCCCTCAACAACGACATGCTCGGTTTCTTCAGCGGGTTGAGAGGAAGAAGGGTTTTGTTTCTGAGGAACAGACTTAGATGTCTTTGCCATTGGAAATAAAGAGTTAGAGAAGCAAGTAAACGCAAGCGTGAGGCAAAAATAAAGGGGGAAATCACTTGAGATTAAACTTAGAAAACATGAAGAATATGGTGCTCAAACAACGCAAACTCTGAAACTGAATAACAAGAGGGCTATTTATACCCTCTTAAAGGTGGCGGTTTGAGTCCCAAAGTAAGGAAGCATTAATTAGCGCTTGTAGGCATGACAGGTTTTGTCTTCAGTTGGTCTATGAAAAGACATTTTTGATACTTATCACGTGCATCATCATGCTGCCGTCATTTATCGATATTACGGTTTGCGTCTTTTGACATAACACTCAGAATTGCGTGTCGCGAGCCATAAGTATGTCTCCATTTGACCTAATCTCGAAAGCGGCGGCTTATATAATTTTTTATCATTATTCTCCAAAAAACGAGGGGACTATCTGTATGGGGTCGAATTCGGTCACTTTCATAGGGGATGTCGATTTTGGGATTCGACGATCAGCATCGATTGGAGTCGCTACTCGGTAAGCCGAGATCGGGACATCGAAAGGAGAAGTCCAAGACGGATTCCACCGGGACGAAGCTCGAAGCCAAGGAATTCGAGACAAGATCGTCGAGGACGATTAGGGTAAAACACCCTATGGCAAAATTATTAGATTTGCGTGACTGAAGGACCAAAAATCCCGTGATACGTGAATATCTCGGTGGGAATCATGGCTGAAATCAGTAAAGACGTTGGAGCCATTAATTCTAGGGTTATCTTACCTTGTAGATAGGTTTTTTACCTTGTATAGGATTCTTTTCCCTCCCTATATAAACAGGCAACACTATTGTAAATGGGGCAGACAACATACGATCAATATACAGAAAGCTATAGTCTATTCTACTTACTTTTTCAATCTATTTGCTTCATATCTTATTTTAGAGGGGTCTATCGCAGTAAAGCTACTCAATACTTGTGGTTTGCTTCCTTCCTTATTCACTGAATTTGGTCTCTATTTTTGTTCGTTCTTTAGTTGTATCAAACTAAGGCACGTATCCTTAAAAACACATATAAATTTAATTGTTATCCGTAGCCTAGGGTAAACACTTTCAATGTTCATTTCATCACATGGTTGGTCAGATTTCCGGCGGAGAGCTTACTAAGTTAAAGTAGGAATTTGTATTTCGCTATGCAAGAACAAAAGAAGTTATCAATTTTTTTAGGATGAAACAGATAATAATTTTCATTTTCAGGCATGACCTTAATTTGTTACAAATTTCATGATGATTTATGTGTCTGTTTATCCAGATAAAAATTGATGGCGGCAACGCAGCCAATCTGATGCAGCGTAGGCACTTTTTGCTTGCTAATTTCTTAAAACAATTTCATCTTATTTCATTGAGTTATTGTTCATATGATCTGTTATGCGGTGCCTTCCTGAGATTCCTTGGAAGGGCGATGTAAGGCTAAGCAACCGATGTCAGTGCAGTTACTATCCGCCAAGTGAGGTCCCCTCTGTACGCTAGACGAGATTGTCAGTGCCGTGCGGGAAAACCAATATCGTGAGGAATTGAGAGAACTGAAATGAGCAATTGAGAATAAAAGCTGATTGCATTAATAAATGAAAGCTACTACAAAAGGCTATGCTCACCAGTGCATAGAAATGTTTGCTTGCTTGAATGTTTGAATGCTTGATCCCCCCTAATAATGCCTAAAAAAAATAAACCAAAGTTACATGACTTGACCTATAAAAACTGTAGAAGCACACTGAAAGTAAATGAAGTAAAACTACTCTATATTTATAATGAAAAAGATTTAGTCTTCTACAAGGTAGAAACAAGTCAATTAGCAGCAAGTTTGTCTTTAGCATCAAGGTCTGCGTGCGCGGTGCTGTCGGCGTGGGCGGCACTATTTGCATCTGCCTGCGGCTGGGTGTTGGCACTTGGCATCAGGGGTTGCACGCATGGCAATGTTTGTGCACACGACGCTGTTGGAATCTGCCTGCGGTTGGGCGCTGGTGAGGCATCAGGATCTGCGTGTGTGTCACTGTCTGTGCGTGCGGCACTGTTGGCATCATCATGGCCTGTGCGCGCGGCATTGTCTGTGAGCGCGACACTGTTGGCATTTTCCAGCCGATGGGCGTTGGCGAGGACTATCGGTGGGGCGACAGAGGCACATGCGCGCTTGTCACTTTGAGCTACCGAGACCACGGGGCTGATCGTGGTGCTGGGCGTTGAGAGGCTTGCCAGGACGGCAGGGGGCACGTCCAAGAGGTCATGGGGCATGGCTGGAAAGTAGCCCATGATATTCTCCTCCACCTGAGTTGGTGACGTCTTTGGAGTCTTACCTGCAAGATGATGATTGATCATGCTCTTGTAGGCTTGGAGGTCTGTTCCCCTCGGTCTTGTGAGGTGGCTTTGTGAATGCTCCATGTCTTTCTGAAATGACTTGAGGTGGCTGACCTGGAAGACTGGGTGGATCTTCCACCATGCTGGGGTATTCACCCGCTATGTGACTTTCCCAATGCTTCTTTTAATGGACAAAGGTTCGATGTGTTTTTGCAATAAGCAAGGGTCACGAGTCCTCTCTGCAAACAAGTACCGTTTTGGATTCTTGCCATCACTTTGTCTCCTGCTTGATGTTGGACAAAGCGAAGGTTTTGGTCGGCATACATCTTTGCCCTCTCTTGGGCTTTGACAAGATAGCTCCGCACTATCTCCAAATTTTTCTCCCATTCCTTCGAGAAGCTGGTAGCTCGAGGCGATTTTGGCGTCTTTGGTGCATTCAAAGTATGTGGGAGTAGCGATTGCTATTCGGTAAATATTTCAAAAGTGCTTTTGTTTGTACTCGAGCTCTTTTGTGAATTGAAACACAATTGAGCAGCATCCAGAAGCTTTACCCAATTCTTCTATGATCCGGTTGCAAAGTGGCAGTAATATTCCTCCAGCATGTCATTGAATCGTTCTGTCTGGCCATTTGATTGTTGATGAAAGCTTGAGTAATGACTCAATTTTGACCCGAGGCACCTAAAGAGATGGGCCCAAAAGTTGCTAGTGAAGCGTGAGTCGCGGTCACTAGCAATGTCTTTGGGCAGGCCCCAGTATTAGAAAATATGAGAGAAGAAGAGTCGAGCTATATCTTCTGTTGATATGTTATGTGGGGCTGCTATGAAGGTGGCATACTTGGAAGCCCGGTCTACTATAACCAAGATAGTTGCAAGATCTTCGACCTTAGGTAATCCTGTGATGAAATTCAGGGAAACGATTTCCCAAGGTCTCTTTAGGACAGGTAGTGGCTCCAAGAGTCCTGCTTGTGCCGAGCGGTCCCATTTGTCATTGTAAACTGCTTGACAAGTCTGCACACACTGAGGGGCGTCATCAGTCGTTTGAGGCCGATGATATGATTTTGGATTCTTGTTACTGAGGGTAGTAGGAACCATAGGTTCATGTCTTTTGACTCCCTTCTTCGACTGCATGGCCGAGATGTTTTCAGCGGCCATCTTTATGGGTCTACATGGTATAATACGTGTTTTGGCCCCGTTTTCACCCATCATTGGGAGCATGTCGGCATTAGGTACCTGTATGGTGTTGTTTTGCCTCAGGAATTCCAATCCCACTATCAGTTTGTAGTCATCTACGATTATTATGTGTAGGTTGAATCGTCCTTCATATGGGCCAGGCTTCATTGACACTTGTTTGGCTGTTCCACTCACTAGCTAGGGTGGTGAGTTGATAGCCTTGACACGAACCTTACTCTTTTGTACAACTAGACCGAGGTGCTCCACCTGAGTTGAGGCTATGTAGTTGTGGGTAGCACCCGTGCCTATCATTGCCCGAATGGATCTACCGTTTACTTTCACTTTGACAAACATTAAGGTCCTCTCTTGTGTGGTAGGAGGCCTCTCATCCGCCTTCTTTTTCCCTTTCTTGGCGATTGGCCATGCATCCTTCTTAGGGTTCCAGCACTGGTTCCCGCTAAGGTGTCAGGGATGGAGCCAACAATTGCATTGAAGGCACCTACTTGCTCTGCATTGTCTGGGTCGTCATCTGACCCATCTTCAACTCTAATGAGCGTTGATCTGTGTATGTGGGCATTCATTGTTCCAATGTTGCCCGCTGCAATAACGACCTTCTGAAGGGGGCTTTCTCCGCTGAGTGTTGTTGATGAATGCATCACTGTTGTTGCTTGAGGAAGGAGTCTTAGATTTTGTTGCACTTCGATCTCCTCCATTTCTACTAGGGACACCATTTCTAGGATGGCTCCCGTTGTATCCCACTCGGACAAGTGGCTGAGGCCTATCCTTCTAAGTTTCCATCTGATAATCCCCAAGGCATTCTGCAGCTTGGAGTGCCTTAGGCAGGGTATCTACCTTTTTTCTTTGTAGCTCCATACGAGTATGAGGTTTAACCTTCTATGAATGCAAAGAGTTTGTCTTTGTCTCCCATATCCATGATGTTTAGCATGGGCGCGGAGAATTCTCGCACGTAATCCTGCACTGACCTTGTCTGGTGGAGTCCTCCCAGCTTTCTCCCTGCATTGTATTCCACAGTTTCGGGGAAGAATTGCAGGCGTATGGCTGCCTTCAGTTCTGCCCATGTCTTGAGAGTAGCTTCCCCAGCTTTCATGGCTTCGTATTTCACCCGCCACCAGAGTTTAGCATCACCATGAAGATATATGGCAGTAGTTGCTACCTTTTTGGGTTGTTCCAACTCCCCCATGGCATCGAAGTACTGTTCGATGTCGAAGATGAAGTTCTCCACTTCTTTAGTATCCCGAGCTCCAATGTATGGCTTTGGCTCTGAAATTTTCAGCTTTTGTGGCACAGGGGCGAGGTTCATAGCACCCCTGATTTGGTTTTCGCCTCCTCTAAGCAGGCCTTGTAGGGCAGCATTGACAACATTGAACTGGCCTGTCAAGTGGTCTATGGTTTGCTGCATGCAGTAACCCTATCTACCTCTTGTTCCTTATGGGCTAAATCCTCGGCGCGCTCCTATTGGAGGTCCTCAAATTTGCCATTATTTCGGCTGCTTCTGTGGCTGCCGTTTCAGGCCTCCTTCAGAGTCGCGACTGATGTTTGCTATATCAACTTCGGCTTGCCGCATTCTGTGGTCCAGGTCATCCAACCTTTGCACTAGGCTGGTTCTTAGATCAGGCACCGTATCCACGATGGACCGTAACACATCAACCGTCTCTTCAAGGGTCGCAATGCGATCCCTATGATTCACCATGGTCAGAAATGGTGGTAATGGCAATGTGTTCCCTCGTCCGATGTCGAGCCTAAGCTCTGATACCAACTGTTACGCGGCACCTTCCTGAGATTCCTTGGAAGGACGACGTAAGGCTAAGTAGCCGATGCCAGTGCGGTTACTGTCTGCCAACTGAGTTCCCCTCCGCACGCTAGACGAGATTGTCAATGCCATACGGGAAAATCAATGTCGTGAGCAATTGAGAGAACTAAAATGAGCAATTGAGAATGAAAGCTGATTGCATTAATAAATGAAAGCTATTACAAAAGGCTACACGGTATTGAGGGGGAGAGACACCAGTACAGAGAATTGTTTGCTTGCTTGAATATTTGAATTCTTGATCCCCCCTAATAATGCTTAAAATAAATAAATCAAAGTTACATGACTTGACCTGTATAAGCTGTAGAAGCACACTGAAAGTAAATAAAGTAAAACTACTCTATATTTACAATGAAAAGGACTTAGTCTTCTACATGGTAGAAACAAGTCTGTTGGCAGCACCTTTGTCTTTAGCATCAGGGTATGCGCGTGCGGTGCTGTCGTTCTGCGCAGCACTATTTGCATCTGCCTGCGGCTGGGCCCTGGCACTTGGCATCAGGGGTGTCGTGTGCGGCATTGTTTGTGCGCACGGTGCCGTTGGAATCTGCCTGCGGTTGGGCGCTGTCGAGGCATCAGGATATGTGCATTGGGCACTGTCTGTGTGTGAGGCACGTTGGCATCATCATGGTCTGCGCACGGCATTGTCTATGCGCACGACACTGTTGGCATCTGCCAGCCGATGGGCGCTGGCGAGGCCTATTGGTGGGGCGACAGAGGCGCATGCTGCTTGTCACTTGACGCTGCCGAGACGACAGGGCCGACCGTAGCGCTGAGCGTTGAGAGGCCTGCCAGAACGCCATGGGACGCGTCCAAAGGATTATGGGGCATGACTGAAAAGCAGCCCAAAACAGATCTTACGATGGATTTGCATGTCTATATTGTATGGACACATAATAGAAAACTATTGGAGTTTAATTAATGCTTTTGGTTGATGCTTTTGACGGTGAAAGTAATATTCTCGATCGAGAAACTGGAAATATTCATCTTTGAGAAAGATAGAGATGACGCCGGAAAAATTACTAAGAAGCCTTAAAAGTGCTTAGTAGTAAAAGTAAAAGAAGTAGGGTTTGGCAACCATTAAATTATTATAAGCAATTAAAGTTGGGATGTATATGCAGTCTTCCAAACAATATAGAAACCAAAGCAGGAAAAAAAAAATTAAAAGAAGGAAAAAACAATATATATGCAGTACATTGTTTCATGCATCAGAGTACTTCATGTTTCTAATATTTTAAGAATAGTATGGCTAGAGGACTTACATATTTACATATTATTTCCTCTATGGGCAGTAGCTTCTCTTCTCCCATTCAGAGGACTGTTCCTGCACGACTTTATCATTGTAAAACTACGATATTTTTATTTAGATTTGTTTTACTGTTTTATTTTTTTACACATTTGCCTCTTTTTTTATGATGTCTCACATTATAGAGTTGCTTTTAATTTTTTATATTAGTTTTTATCTCTTCTCTATCAAATAAATTAACCAATAATGATTACTCCTTTCGTCCTAATTATGTGGCATAGTTTGGATTCAAGAGTCAAATGAGGTTTTTTTTTTTTTTTTTTTAATCATGATTTTTTCACATATGTCTTTTTAGATATTTGAATTGTTATTGTGGCTTATAGTACTTTTTACAAAAATTTTAAATATATAACTTTTTTTATTGAAAAATTTAAAAATTATATATCCGAATTCACAATTAAAATTAAAAAATTTAACTCTCAAAATTTAAAATACGCCGCATAAATTGGAACGAAGTGGGTTCCTTTTTTTCCCTATGTCTCACATTATAGATGTCTTTAATAATTAACTTATTAGATTAACTTTTACAGGTATATGCATGATAATTTAATTCTTTTATTTTGTCTAGATTTATAACAAGATTAAGTATAATCTAAATGTACAGGATTCATTAATCTCTTTAACGACCGTGCAATGCGCAGACAAATTTACTAGTCTTGTTATAAAAACATAATAGAATTGGCAAGATTGCCGCTATTCATCTTGACATAAATCTTTTTTTAAGAAAATCATTGTTTTAACCAAAATGAGTGTTTACTCTAAAATTCGAGCAACAATTGAATTTATTTGTGGTGTTAAGGATACGTGAAATAATTCGATACGACGAAAAATATAACAGTAAAAATAATAATTGACTTAAGTAAATAAAGGGATGATCAAACCGTTGAGGTGGAATGAATTTTCTGTAATGGAGCATTATGCAATGAAAAATAGACAACTTTGATAAGAGATAGATAGAAAATGATAATCAGTATTCCAGTGTGTATTTTTTTGTATAAGGATACGTGAAATAATTCGATACGACGAAAAATATAACAGTAAAAATAATAATTGACTTAAGTAAATAAAGGGATGATCAAACCGTTGAGGTGGAATGAATTTTCTGTAATGGAGCATTATGCAATGAAAAATAGACAACTTTGATAAGAGATAGATAGAAAATGATAATCAGTATTCCAGTGTGTATTTTTTTGTGTCCATACAATGAAGTTGAATGCCCCTTTTATAGGTAAGAGGAGAGTTCTACATATAGCAAAAGACTTAATTACAAGATAAATTAACTTAATTATAGGATGGAATATCCCTAGAAACACTGGTCTAACGTCTCTGATGGTTGAGACCGTGATTCCCACCGAGATATCAGTATTCCGTGAGATTTCCGGCCTTCCCGTTATATGAAATTGATCCTTTTACCATAAACTGCATCTTCCCCGATCGGTGTCGATTGCCTTATTTCGATCGCTCCGGTTCCGAATCCAATGACGCCCGACCTCGGGCTTTCCTTCCCGAAATGCTGATCCCGATTTAAAGTAACCCGGTCTTGAACTACACTTGAGCCCGACCTTCCTTATATGCTTGGTCGTATCCGACCCAATACAATGAGTAGGCTCCAAATTTTAGGTGTGATACATAAGATAAGATCGTGACTACGTGTCTCAGTTAGTATAGGCTAAGGTCGCGACTACGTATTTTAGTGGAGACCAATAAAAGTCCAATAACAAAAATAGACTATAGATAAAACATAAAAACAACAAACACAATGTTATTCAAGAATTAATGTAAGCCAAGTTTGAGCTAATAAAAGTAATCGTGATAGAATCACAAGATTTTAGGGGTGTTTATACCTTCCCGGTTAACATAATTTCTTACTCTATCTTCTATTTCCGCAGATCATAAATGGTCTTAATTTTCTTTTACTTAAGGATTCAATAATTTGACTTGGAACAGTAAAACTCAATTTTAAGTGGCGACTCCTGCCACGACCCAAAATTCAACTAGCTGTGATGGCACCCAACCCAACCCGCTAGGTAAGACAATTATCCATAAACACAATCCAAATGAGATTAATAGGAAATAAATAATGAAATAGCTGAATTCTTACATAATTACCTAAGGACTGGTAGTACAGGTCATGAGCCACTAAGACTTAGATTTATAAAACAGAAATAAAATAATTACAACATCTGTTTGGAATGTACATGAACAGAATTTGAATCTAAAGCTACCAAGGACAAGTGATAGCCATAACTGAACGCGGGTACATCTTCAATGTTAGCTCCCGCCATACACAACAACATCAACTCCAAAATCTGCACGTAAGGGGCAGAAGTGTAGTATAAGTACAACCGACCCCATGTACTCAATAAGTATCCTAACTAACCTCGGCGAGGTAAAAGAAGCAAGAACTATAAATGATATACTCGTTATCACTTGTACAGTTCATAATTTCAACAGGTATAGAACAGATATATGATAAGATCAGGAAATCCGAGGCAAACCACCTTGGTGCTCAGAATTCTTTGTTTTAAAGTATTATGCTCAGTCAACAATCCAGCATATCAGGAAGATATTCAAGTAAATCAGGTAAAAGTCAAGGAAATTACAAGTAAAGTTGAAATGCAATAACCACATATTAGTCCGTTGCGGCGCGCTACCCGATCCAATTAACAACAAATCAATAAGGCCTTTTGCAGCGTGCAACCTGCTCCAATAACAGTAACCAGCTCTCTCAGAGCTCACATCAACCAGAAACCCGTCAGTTTCTCACAGTCTGCGTGTACACCATCAAGAGAGAAACACGAGGGGGTGACCCTATGGGATGGATCCTTATTTACACGCAAGCACGACCAATTCAACGTGCCACCAGTCCGGCGTGGTCACATGCTCAATATCATAATACGCCCGGCGTGATTACAGGCTCAATATCATAATCTGTCTGGCATGGTCACATGCTCAATATAATAGATCCGGCCGGCGCGATCACAAGCTATATCACAATCCGCCCGATATGGTCACAAGCATATCAACACAACCCACCAAGCGTTGTCACAGGCATATCAACACTATACGTCCAGCGTGGTCACTGGAATAACAACAGAATCCGCCCGGCATGGTCACAAGCATATCAACACAACCCACCAAGCGTTTTCACAGGCATATCAACACTATACTTCCAGCGTGGTCACTGGCGTAACAACACAATCCGCCCGGCATGGTCGCAGGCATCCAATCCAAATCATATCACATTGAAGCAACTATACATGAACATATTTATATGATAAATAAATATCAGGTTTCATGCTCCTGGACTGGTATAATAACATACTAAAGTGTAAGCATGTGCAAATCATAACTCAAATCGGCAATTTCATCATAGAAATAGCAATCACCAAGTTTATTCAAGGAATTAGCCTCTTCGTAACCAGAAAAACTCATAAAAACCAACAAACCATCAAATTACGAGTCCAACCATACTAATTTCTCTCAAATCTGACTTTGAATCGATGGTCAAAACTCAATTATTCACTTTAGAAAGGTTTAAACAAAAATCCCCAATTTCTTCTCTTCAAATATTTAAGTTTTGGTGTAATAATCCATAGAAAAATAAATACATAATCAAAAGAAAGATAAAATTACATACCCTCAAGATTTGTGTGTTTATCTCCTCCAAAGTCGCCTTACTTGTTCTCCAAGAACTCAAAAAGTGTAGAAAATAAACTCAAAATCCCGAGAGTTGATGTTTTAATGCACTGCCAGGGGTCCTTCTTCGCGATTGGGGTCTCGATTCTTGCAATCGCGAATCAAAAAAGTTCCAGCTCAGTTTTACCCCACGCGATCGTGGCCATGCCCTGGAAATCGCGATGAAGAAATTCCAACAAGCTTGTCCAATTCTTGCAGATAGCCTCTAGTATAATGGCCATAACATTTTGTACAAAAATCCAAATGACAAACAGTTTAATTTCCTGAAATCTAGACACAAAGGGCTACAACTTTATTTTTGGATCATCTTCAAATTCCTTATAGATTGCAAGATATAAGCTTCCAAATTTATCTCAATGATAGCATCATTTCTTCTTCGCGAATGCAATTCATAGGTCCAATTTTAATATTTTGCTCTTCGCGAACGCGACCCAAAGTCCACGATCGTGATACACATCCCTGTAGCCGAAACAACCCTGAAACTCACCTGAGCCCCTCGAGACCCCGTCCGAACATATTAACAAGTCCCAAAACATATTACAGACCTACTCGAGGCCTCAAACAACACATAATAACATCAAAACCACGAATCGTGGATCAAGATCAATCTCTTAAGTTCATAAACTTCAAACTTCGAACCAAGCATCCGATTCAAGCCTAACCAATCTGGAATGAATCTAAATTTTGCAGACCAGTTTCAAATGACATATCAAACCTATTCCAACTCCCGGAACAACAATCCGAGCCCGATAACATCGAAGTCAACTTCTGGTCAAACCTATGAACTTTTCAAAGCTTCAAATTGCCAACTTTCGCCAAAAAGTACCGAAACCTTCTAGGAACATCCAAATGCAAATTTCGGGAATACGTCCAAGTCCAAAATCACCATCCGGACCTAACAGAACCATCAAAACTCCGATCCGACGTCAAATACACAAAAGTCTAACTTGGTCAACTCTTCCAACTTAAAGCTTCTAAAATGAGAATCATTCTTCCAAATCAACTTCGAATCACCCGAAAACCAAAACCGACGCTACACGCAAGTCATAATACATCATACGAAGCTACTCATGCCATCAAACCATTGAACGGAATGCAAATGCTCAAAATGACCGGTCGGGTCGTTACATTCTCCCCCACTTACGTATACATTCATCCTTGAACATGCCAAGAGTCATTCCAAAGCCATCAAATTACCGTATAATCTCCCCGTACACATTCCCCTAGGTGATCCCACGTCTCCCCAATTCATATAAGCCTGAATACACAACCTAACTGAAGGCCTTTACTTTAACCTTAGTCCATAAAACTTAGAATCAAATCCTCCATTCTTCGGAATCCATTACAAGACCCGATTCTCATATCTATACATTGTATAAGTCTGAACAGGCCGAATCAAGCCATAACCACAACCCAAAAGGTAATCACATGATATACCACATAGCTAAGATACTCATAGTAATAACTTCCAACCATAATGGTAGCTCAATAGCAAACCCAGTACCGGCAACAAACCTCATACCAAATAAAAGCTTGTTCAAAACCTTCGTACACCACCAATGATGGAAGAAACATGCAGAAAATCATAGCCACTCATCAGATCAAAAATTCATGGAGCTCTCTCGCTCGATAAGATCCATTGCCAAATTATAAGCTGACTTCCTATATTATCCTTCAAAACATACCGTAATCAAATCCCATAGCACTCATTCCAGGTCCAATAATCTCGTCTCCTCAAATACAAGCTGCCCTACTAACATGCTACACCAATACTACCTAGAGCCACAAATATCGCAATCCGTGCACCAATAAGCAACAACTCAAATGTACCAAAAAATTTAAAATAACTTAAATGAGAAAACTGTACTACAAGCTCGATAAATACCACCACTAACGCAATTCTTGGAATCCATCACCCAAAGGAGAACCAAAACAGACAAAATCTACATAAAAGATCATATCCCAACATAACTCTGCCACGATGCATGACTCAATCCAAACACCGGTCAAGCCAAATACGCAAAATCAATAACCATACACAAATCAACAACAAACACACAAAGTGCATGACCAAAACCATGGAGAAACGGATAGCACCATATAGCACAAACATGAAAGACCATAGTCAAAGCGCAACCAACCATTCAACACCCCAAGAACCATCTTGCTCGAATACCGTTACAAGGCCCAAACTGAACCACATCATGTGTGCAGATAGTCAATAGTCTCATAACTCATCGTAGCATAGAAGAGTAACACATAGAACATATCAAAACACGAACAAGCTCAACTCTAATCGAATGACACATCCCTTAATAGTAGTAGTGAGTCAACAAAGCCGATCGGGTGTAGAATACACATCCTTATTAGGCCTACTGATAGGCCCCCAAATCAACTCTGGCCATCTGCAAGTAGATAATTAACCTTCAAAAGTCCACAGTAACCTAACCATAATACATACTATCAACTTCTAACTTTGGCCATATCTGAATATCAACCTTCAATCAACCAAGCGAGTATCGCAATACCAATGAAGCATCCGTAAGTCAGAACAAAGTGCGCCTTCTCAGGAGATACCAAGTAGTACTAGCATTCATATCTACATCCGAGACCATCCCTGCTATGACCTTCCTTTCAAAACTAAACTGCAACCTTGTACATGCAAATCTCAATCCCCCACGTCGCGCTGCAACTATCATGCCACCATAGGAAAACACGAGAAACCCTTTATCGACTCTGAGTCATCACTAGAATACATACTCAATTAGTTAGAAACCTTTCACTCGATCTCATCCAGGAGAAAATCACAATACGCAACATACTCCTCTTGCCGGTAGAAAATATCCATCTCAAGCCATGGAAGAAATCATCGAGAACACTTCGAAATCCATTTTCACATAACCAAGCCATCAACATTGAATTCCTCTAACGCGTCCAAGTCACGCAGGTCACCAAATTGCAAGAATATTGCCACAAAACACCGGTAAAGCCTCACCAGATCGTACGTAAAAAAGAACCGACCATTACCATGCCGATCTACACCACTACCAAGCTGATCTATTTCTTCGAGTTCCTTCCGAATTACCTTCAAGTTAACACTTCTCCTTTCAAGAACACCACGATCCTCAACCAAAGCTCACCACAAGAGATCCTAGCATGAAACCGCGTCGTCCTAAAGTCCATAAGCTGCCGTATTCCCTTTAAGCACTCAAAAATAACGCTTCCGAGATACCTACTCTGAAGAGACCCATGTGAATTTAAAGTTGTTCCTTTTACCTTTCTGATACTGAAATGTAGAAACAACAATGATATAGAAATACTTCGCTTCTCGACACCATCCAATGCAAATCTCAGATCATAGCCATATAAAAATATGGGGGAAATCCTCAAACGCCATGTATGAATCTTGAACTCAAAAAAGAAGGCTTAGTGAGAGAGGCTCTGGCGATAGAGAGAGAAAGTGAGGCGACGAACACGAAGCATCTCATCGCCAACATGGCAACGCCGGCCGGGGCCCAGGTGGTTGGCGAATCTCCTCCCCTCATTTCCCAACCTCCCACCACAAATACAACTAGTCAACAACCCCTAGATTACAGTCGTCTACTCAGACCTTCAACCCTAAACTTGCCCCCAATAGTAAAACCTAACTCGACAACACAAATCGAGCCAATACCTTTCAAAAGAGAAAGTTTCTTGCATGGTCAACCCTATATCAAATTTACAGAAGCCGAAGTTGATAGAATGAACATAATTGAAGGCCTTCAATATGCGATAATTGGTAAATTTTCCTATGGGTGGCCTGACATTCAAGAGCTGCGTAGGTTAATTCCTGCTTACTGTGGAATTAAAGGTGATTGTAACATTGGACTACTCAGAGACAGGCACGTGCTAATTCGATTGACGCTATGGAAAGACTTCATCAACTTTACATCGAGGGCAGTATACTATCTGAAAGAAAAAGATGGATACGAGTATTAGATGAGGACATTGATTTATGACGCCAAATTCAAAGAAGGAGAAGAAACGTCCAAAGCAATGGCTTGGATTTCATTCCCTAATCTGCTGCCTACTTACTTTGTTAAAGAATGTCCCTTTTCTTTAGCCTCAGCAGTTGGAAAGCCATTGTATGTAGATATGGCAACAACCAATAAAACCCGTCCAAGTTGTGCAAGAGTCAAGGTATTAGTTGATTTGGTGACAGAATTACCAAAGAAAGTCCGCATGGATATTGAGAATGAAGTTACAGGGAGCACAATAACTGAATGGGTGAAAGTTCAATATGACTTCATACCCAAATACTACAAACAGTGCAAGTTATAGGGCCATGATATGCTAGAATACTGGAAACTTCATCCTGAACTACTGAATGAAACTACTGGTGAAAAACAGAAATTTAAGGAAAAGACAAAAGAAGCAGCACTCCTCATGATCCTGTCAAGTGGTAAAGTAGTTGGCAACATTGGTTTACAATGGAAGGAAGTCAATAGAACCAAAAGAAAAGACAAACAAATAGCAAACCAATCCAAAAGTAGATTAAAATTAAAACCAACTAATACAGAGATGCAAAAATTGCAGACAAACAACAAGTTTGCAGCATTGGAAATCGAACAGAGCAGAGCCAATGAAGACAATCAACTGATTGCAGTTGAAGAAGCAATGAGAGGAAGTACACATGTCTCAATGGCAGCACAGTTAATTTCAACTCCAGGTACTAGCAAGCCATTACAGCATACTGAGACACAAGTAGAGGTAAACGGAAGTGGAGACAAAGCACTAGCCTTTGAAAGCAAAGAAACAACAGGACATTGGGTCAACAAGGCCTTTATCAACAATATCACAACAAACCAATCATGCCAGGAGATACTGATACCTGAGGTGAATGAGGCTGCCAGATGTGAAGGTAAGCTATGGAGTGAACAAGTAGAAGAAGGATAAGAAGAAGAAGTAGTACCAGAAGGTACGGGAAGTGATGGGGATTCAACTGATGAGGAAGAAGAACCAAATGTACAAAGTGTAAATGACAAGGCAAAGCAACAAGAAAAAATGGAAGACCCTCAAATCAACCACAAAGATGAGGAGTTGTCAATAGCCAACAATGAGATCACAACGTTGGAAGTGAGTCTGCCCAACATCCTCACAAAGCCTAAACTCAAATTTCCTACTGTTCAGAACTCTGGAGAAAAGGAAAATAAGAGTCAAGGCAGGAGTACACAACACAATGGGGAGGTAGCTGCTACCTCACATGAAGACACTACCAACAAAGGATAGCTGAGCCACATAACAAAGACCACATGACTAAGCTAAGCAGACATCAATACACAATTAGCAGAATACAGAGGAGCTACTGAAAAAGAAGAGCATACAACAGAAACAGGAAGGGACCTTGATGAGGAATCTACCACTCAAAACCTCATCAATATGGCAAGGCAATAAGATATATCACAAAAGTTTATGGATGCAAGGAAATCAACCAAAAGGGGCAAGAAAAAGCAGGTAAAAGACAATCAAAATGCAATGTCAAGGGTCCAAACCAGGAGGATTCTATCTAAATACCATACTCAATCATGAATGGAATCATGTGGAATATAAGATCAGTCAACACTCAACAAGCTTTTGAGAGATTGATCAATATGCATAGACAACACCATTTTCAATTCATTGGGCTCATGGAATCTAAGCAGAAATTTAAAAAACTGGAGAGGTACAGAAGGAAGATTGGAATGCCTAAGTGCTACGCAAATGTTTCAAACAAGATATGCGTATTTGTGGATGATGATCATGAAGCAGAGGTAATAAATGATATGGAACAGTAATTAACAATGCAACTGACAAACATGGAGTCACATTCTTCATTCATTTTCACTTTTGTATATGCAAAATTTGATGCTACTGAAAGAATTGAACTGTGGGATAGTATGTACGATCTTGCTAGAGATATATCAATGCCCTGGCTTGTAGGGGTGATTTCAACGTGATATGGGATGACTCCCAGTATCGCTAAATGAAGTTGAAGACTTTAGACCAACATCAACACCTGCAATCTCTCTGAACTCAGCTTTAAGGTTAGCATTTACACATGGTGGAATGGGAGAGCAGAGGAAGATTGTATTTTCAAAAGGCTGGACAGATGCCTAGCTAATTGTGCACTCCAACAATGGCAGCCATATTTGGAAGTCACCCACCTACCAAAGATTGGGTCAGACCACTGTCCTATGCTACTAGCCTGCAACCAAAATACCACACCTACAAAGAAAGCTTTCAGATTCCTCAATTTCGGGATAAAACATCACTCTTTCAAAGATGTGGTAAAGGAACACTGGAAAGCAGATTTTGTAGGGGATCATTTCTTGGTATTTAATCACAAATTGAAGAAGGTGAAAAGAGCTCTATCAACAGGGATTAAAGCAACATATGGAGACATTTTTCAAAAAATAGCAAGCCTGGAGGAAGTGGTCAAAGAATATGAAGCACAATATGAACTACAACCTATTGCACAGAACAGAACAAGGCTGCAAAGGGTACATGCTGAATTGATCTGATATTTGACCTTAGAGGAGGAATTCTGGAAGCAAAAATCTGGTATGACATGGTTCACAGATGGAGACAGAAACACAAAGTTCTTTCTTGCACAAGTGAATGGCAGAAGGAAGAGATTATAACTGAAGAGAATACATGACAGTCAGGGTATATGGCTAGAAGAGAATGAAGAAATAGCAGAGGAAGCAGTTAACTATCTCAAAGCCCAGTACCATATCGCAAACATCCCTACAACATTAAGAATCATGGATCATGTTCCCACATTGATAGAAAGCACAGATGATGATATGCTAATGCAGCAACCAACAAAGGAAGAAATCAAACAAGCAGTGTTTTGGCTTAATGCAGAAAGTGCTGGTGGACCTGATGGTTTCAATGGTAGCTTCTACCAATCATGCTGGGATATAATCGAGAATGACATAGTGGATATGGTGAAAGTAGTCTTTAATGGACATACTTTTCCCAAGAGTATAACACACACAAACCTGGTGCTACTGCCAAAAAAGAAGGAGGTACTGACCTTCTCAGATATGAGACCAATCAGTCTCAGCAATTTCAGCAATAAAATTTTCTCCAGAGTGATTCATGACAGAATGGTAAGCATTTTACCAAAGCTAATCTCACAAGAACAAGCTGGTTTTGTAAAAGGCAGAAGCATAGTGGAAAATGTCTTGTTAACTTAAGAAATTATAACAGACATTCGATCGAGAACTAAAGCAAGCCCAAACGTGGTACCCAAACTGGACATGATAAAAGCATATGACAAACTATCACGGCTCTTCTTGACAAAGGCTCTGAGGAAGATGGGATTTGAGGAGAAATTCATTGGCATGATACATGGGATTGTGGAAAACAACTGGTACTCTGTTCTGATCAATGAAGAACCACATGGATTCTTTAAATCCACAAGGGGAGTGAAACAAGGTGACCCTTTGTCACCTGCCCTCTTTATACTGGCAGCAGAGGCTATGTCTAGAGGACTCAATGCTTTACACTCTAACCTATATTTCTATGGTTTTAGACTGCCTAAATGGAGTCACAAAATAAACCACTTAGCATATGCTGTTGACACCATTCATCTTTTCCTCATCAGATGCCACTTCACTTCAGCTAATAATGGAAGTGCTGACTGACTATGAAAAAGCTTCAAGCCAACTGATCAACAAAAACAAGTCTGCTATCTATATGTATCACTCCACCTCAACACAAGTAACTGACAAAGTGAAAAGAATCACAGGAATACTGAGGCAAGATTTCCCTTTTACTTACCTGGGATGCCCAGTCTTCTACAAGAGGAGGAAGATGGATTACTATCAAGGTCTCATACAAAAGGTGATGGATAAATTGCAAAATTGGAAAGGGAAACTACTCTCCATAGGGGGAAGGGTAGTGCTTATCACACATGTGTTACAAAGCATGCCCATACACCTCCTCTCTACAGTAAACCCCCCAGACTGTGGGATCAATAAACTACACAAGGTAATTGCACAATTTTTTTGGTATAACTCTGTGGGAAACCCGAGCAGGCACTAGGCATCATGGAGTACTCTATGCTTACCATATGAGGAAGGTGGTGCAGGTTTCAGATCCTTACATGATATGTCCACAGCATTGTTTTGTAAGCTATGGTGGAACTTCAGAACAAAACCAACTCTATGGAGTGCATTTATGAGTCGAAAGTACTACAAAAAGCTTAATCCTATAATAGTACCATGGAGAGGTGGTTCTCACATATGGAGGAAAATGACAAACTGCAGAAACATCATAGAACACCAAATCTGTTGGCAACCTTAGATGGGATCTTCTCTATTCTGGTTTGAAAACTTGACTGGACTAGGAGCTGTATACTTTGTCAGCCCACCTGATTTTATATGTGATGAAACCATACAAAATATTCAGGATGTGGTGTGTGAAGGTTACTGGGATGAGGAGAAGATCAAAGAGATACTGCCGGTTGAACTTGCTACACACATAATAGAGAATATTCAACCTCCAACCTCCACTGATGCACTTGATAAACCAATATGGATGCTAGAAACCAGTGGGGACTTCACTGTTAAATCAGCTTGGAAATATTTGAGAAAGAGGCAACATCCTCATAATGCTTACAAGAACATTTGGGTGAAAGGACTGCCATTCAAGGTTGCCTTCTTCATGTGGAAATTATGGAGAAACAGAATACCACTTAATGATTTCTTCAAAAAACTAGGATACCACATGGCTTCTAAATGCAGTTGCTGGGCAGAACCACAAGAAGAAACAAGACAACATCTCTTCTTCACTTCATATGCTGCCAAAAAAGTGTGGAGGTATTTCCTTGATTATGCAGGAATTGACACAGAAGGAATCACACTGCACCAAGCAGTGACCAAATGCTGGACTGCAGAAGTGATCAATCGACTGAAACCAATAATGCAAGCCCTACCTTCAGTGATGTGGAAGAAATGAAATAGCTACAGACATGGAGATACAGTCACTATCAGTAGAGTAATCTACCAGATCACTACTCTTCAGCTACTCATCAAATTCAGAAAGCCAGGAATGCACAACATCCCACAGCTTGAAACTTGACTCTTCTATTCTCTCATAGATGGTGAAGACACGTGCGATTGGATCAGGCGGACGCCCACCAGTACCAGCAGTTAGGGCCACGGGAGGCTGGGGCCGCGGTAGAGGCCGAGGTGCGGCTCGTACTACAGCTAGAGCAGCACTTGTGGAGCCACCAATTGCTCCAGTTGAGGATCAGGCACCAGATGTTGTTGAGCCGGTAGGACCAGCCCAGGCACCGCAGTGCCCATTATTATTCCCAACCTTTAGGAGGCCTTAGCCCAGATTTGGACTGTGCACATAAGCCTGGCTCAGGCGGTTTTGGTCCCAGCTGCACCAGCCACTTCACAGGCTGGGGGAGGTACCCGGACTCCTACCGTCCGTACTCTAGATCTACTAGCTGAGGGACTTCAGACACCGGGGGTGTTACCGATTCAGCCGGTAGCTGCTTCTCAGATCGAGATTAGCCCATCTTTGAGTGACGAGGAGCATAAGAGATTGGAACGGTTTGGGAGGCTTAAGCCTCTAGAGTTTAGTAAAGTGGAGTCAGAGAATGCTCCGGATTTTCTAGATAGGTGTTAGTGGATTCTTCGCACAACAGTTATTTTGGACACCAGTAGGATTGCATTTACTACGTTTTAGCTGACAGGGGTAGCTCATAGATCGTGGAAGACCTATTAGCTGAGTAGGCCAGTCAGCACAACACCATGTACTTCAAATGAGTTCTCAGTTCTGTTCTTAACGAAGGTTGTCTCACAGACTCATATAGAGGAATTGTGTAGGCAGTTTGAGCAGTTATGCCAGGAGGGTATGATAATGACTTAGTATGAGATGAGGTTCGCAGATCTGGCTCGTTATGCAGTATGGTTGGTTCCTACTGAGAGATAGAGGTTTAGGAGTTTCACTAATGGCCTCAACTATGGCCTACACTTCAGTTTGGCTCAAGAGGCCAAGACAGATGTTAGATTTGGCAAGGTGCTCAAGATTGCTAGGCGCTTGGAGCAGGTTCGTAGGCTTGAGTGCGAGGAGTGGGAGGGCAAGAGGCCCTGTAGTTCAGGCGGTTTCTGTTGTACCTTATCTGGATGTCAGTCACATCACAGTAGGGGTCGTCCTTCCAAACCCGCTCTGATGGCTCGTCCGATACATCGGGTGCATCATTTAGTCATGGTTCACACTATACTCATCCAATTTAGTCATCATTCAGTGCACTCCCAACTCAAAGTTTATATCGTGCTCCATCAGTTCATGTCGTTAGCACCGGGTTCTTCCATTGGCTATTCTAGTTCATGGGGTCTAGTTTAGGCCTCACAGTCATCCCTAGATCGAGGTTGCTACAAGTGTGGGGAGTTGGGTCACTGTGAGGGGTTTTTTCCCCCGTATCATAGGAGGTCCCGTGAAGTACAGAGGTCAGGATACGATTTCCGTACCAGTTACTACACCACCCGCTCAGCCAGCTCGGGGTGAGGCTCAGGTCATTCAAGGTCGCCTTAGAGGGGCAGGTTGATCTAGTGGTGGTTAGGCTAGATGCTATGCTTTTCTCGGCAGGCCAGAAGCAGTTGCTTCCGATTCTGTGATCACAGGTATTGTTTCAATGTGCCACAGGGATGCTTCAGTATTATTTGATCCTGGTTCCACTTATTCATATGTGTCATCATACTTTGCTCATTATTTGGACATGCCCCGTGATTCATTAGTTATGCCTGTCCATGTAACTACATCGGTGGGTGATTTTATTGTTTTGGACCATGTGTATCGGTCGTGTGTGGTGAATATTGGGGGTTATGAGACGAGAGTCGATCTTTTACTACTTAGCATAGTTGATTTTGACGTGATACTAGGAATGGATTGGTTGTCGCCATGTCACACTATTTTTGAAGTGGAGAGGCTCCCTAGATTATTTTCCTTGTAGAGTAATTTCACATTTGAAGGCTCAACACATGGTTGAGAAGGGATGTTATTGCTGATACTCCAACCGTTGTGTCAGTTCCCGTAGTAATAGATTTCCCAGATGTATTTCCAGCAGTCCTGCCGAGCATGCTACCCGACAAGGACATTGATTTTGGTATCGACTTGGTACCGGGTACTCAACCCATCTCTAATTCACTATATCACATAGCATCTATTGAGTTGAAGGAGTTGAAGGAACAGTTGCAGGGATTACTTGATAAGGGCTTCATCAGGCCTAGTGTGTTGCCTTAGGCTGCACTGATTCTATTTGTAAAGAAGAAGGATGGTACTATAAGGATGTGTATTGGTTACAGGTAGTTGAATAAGGTCACTTTCAAGAACAGATACTTATTACCGCACATTGATGACTTATTTGATTAGCTTCAGGGTGATAGAGCGTTCTCGAAGATTGATTTGAGGTCTGGGTATCATAAGTTAAAGATTCAGGATTCAGATATTCAGAAGATGGCTTTCCGGACCAGCTATGGTTACTACGAGTTTCTGGTGATGTCTTTTGGGCTGACCAATGCCCCAGCCGCCTTATGCAATTGATAAACAGTGTGTTCTAGCCATATCTTGATTCTTTTGTCATTGTATTCATTGATGATACATTGATGTACTAACGTAGCCAGGAGGATCATGAGCAACATTTGAGGGTCGTACTCCAAAGGTTGAGGGGAAAAGAAGCTATATGCTAAATTCTCCAAGTGATTTTTGGCTTGATTCAGTGGTATTGTTGGGCAACGTAGTGTCTAGTGAGGGGATCAAGGTGGATCCAAAGAAGATTGAGGCAGTTCAGAGTTGGCCTATACCATCTTCAGCTACAGAGATTTGGAGCTTCTTGGGTTCGGCAGGTTATTATCGTAATTTTGTGGAGGGTTTCTCATCAATATTTGCACCTTTGACTAGATTGACCCAGAAGGATTCTTCTTTAAGATCACACCTACTATTTTGCGATCTTACACCGTGTATTGTGATGCATCGCGTATTGGGCTTGGTGCGGTATGATGCAGGATGGTAGGGTGATAGCGTACACGTCTCGGTAGTTGAAGGTTCATACAAGAATTAGCCTGTACATGAGTTAGAGTTGGCTTCCATTGTTCAAGCATTGACGATCTAGAGGCAGTATCTCTTCGGTGTTCTACGTGAGGTCTATACCGACAATCAGAGTCTCCAGCACCTGTTCAAGCAGAAGGACCTTTATTTGCAATAGCAGACACGGTTAGAGTTGCTGAAAGACTATGATATCACTATATTATATCATCCAGAGCCAATGTAGTGGCTGATGCATTGAGTAGGAAGGCTGAGAGTATGGGCATTCTGGCATATTTACCGATAGCAGAGAGGCCACTAGCCATGGATGTTCTGGCTTTGCTCAATCAGTTTATGAGATTGGATGTTTCGTGGCCCTATTGGGTTCTTGCCTGTGTTATGGCTCAGGCATCGTAGTTGGAGCATATCAGTGCCCACCAGTTTGATGATCCTCATTTGTTGGTGTTGTAGGACACAGTTCAGCGGGGTGGTGCTAAGGAGGTTTTGATTGGTGATGGTGGTGTTATATGGCTTAAAGGTCGAATTTGTGTTCTAAATGTTGATGGGTTGAGAGATTTGATCCTTTAGGAGGCATATAGCTCACGTTTTTCCATTTACCTAGGTGTCACGAATATGTACACTGACTTGAAACAATACTATTGGTGGTGGAGGATGAAGAAAGATATCGTTGCTTTTGTCTCTCGGCGTCTGAATTGTCAACACGTGTATGAGCATCAAAAACCAGGAGGGTTGACTCAGAGATTGGAAGCTTGCCGCAGACCTTTAAGAAATATGATGCAGTCTAACTTATTGTGGATTGGTTGACTAAGTCCACACACTTCATTCCAGTGGTGACTTCCTATTCTTTGGAGCGGTTGGCTCAGATTTACATCCGAGAGATTATCCGGTAGCACGACGTTCCCATTTTCATCATTTCTGATCAAGGCACACAGTTCACATCAGTTTTGGAGAGCAGTGCACCGAGAGTTGGGCACACAGGTTGAGTTGAGTACATCATTCCATCCTCAGACGGAACAGGCAGTCCGAGCGCACTATTCAGATCTTGAAGGATATGTTACGTGCCTGTGTTATGGATTTCGGAGGTTCATGGGACCAGTTTCTCCCCTTGGCAGAGTGCGCCTATAACTACAGCTTTTAGTCGAGTATCCATATGGCTCCTTATAAGGCCTTATATGGGAGGAGATATCGCTCCAGTTGGTTAGTTTGAGCCTAGGAAGGCTAAGTTGTTGGGAAATGATTTGGTCCGTGATGCTATGGAGAAGGTTAAGGTGCTCCAGGAGCGGCTCGGTACAGCAAAATCCAGACAGAAGAGTTAAGCTGATAGGACGGTTCGTGATGTTGCATATATGGTGGGTGAGAAGGTTTTGCTCAGAGTTTCACCCATGAAAAGTGCAATGAGGTTTGAGAAGAAGGGCAAGTTGAGCCCTCGGTATATTGGCCCTTTTGGGTGCTTGAGAGGATTGGAGAGGTGGCCTACATACTTGCTTTTCCACCTAGTCTATCGGGTGTTCACCCAGTGTTTCATGTTTCCATTTTTCAGAATTATTATGGTGATCTGTCATACGTTTTGGACTTCATTACTCTTCAGTTAGATGGGATTTTGATTTATGATGTGGAGTCGGTGGCTATTTTGGATCGGGAGGTCCGGAAGTTGAGGTCAAAGAATATAGCTTTGATGAAGGTTTAGTGGAGAGGTCAGCCAGTTGAGGAGGATACATGGGAGACCGAGCCGGAGATGCAGAGCAGATATCCACACCTATTTAAGACTCTAGGTATGATTCTAGACTCGTCCGAGGACGAACATTTGCTTATAAGGGGGAGATTATAACGACCCGACTGGTCATTTTGTGTATTGTAACCACGTTCCCCTATTTGTCACTTCTTCTATATTCATTTGTTGTTATGTGACTGGTTGCGGGGTGTTGCATTGGTTTCGGGAATGTTTCGGAGTGAATTGGGACACCTAATCCCAAGGTTGAAGGCTTATGTTGAAAGAGTTGACTGGAGTTTGACTTTTGTGTAAAAGACTCCGAAATGGAGTTTTTATGGATCCAACAGCTTTGTATGGTGATTTTGGACTTAGGCGTATGCCCGGATAGTGATTTTGAGGTCCGTAGGTTGGTTTGGAGCTTTTCGGCAAAAGTTTGAAAGTAGAAAGTTTAGAAGGTTGAGAGATTTGACCGAGATTTAACACTGTTGATACCAGGTTCGGATTTTGGTTTCGGAAGTTGAAATAGGTTCGTTGTGTCATTTGGGAATAGTGTGCAATATTTGAGGTCATTCAGAGTTGATTTGATAATTCGGCATTAGTTTTAGAAGTTGGAAGTTCATTAGGTCATTAGGCTTGAATTAGGATGCGATTCGTGATTTTGATGTTGGTTGATGTGATTTTAAGGTTCGGGTAAGTTCGTAATGTGATTTAGGACTTGTTGATATGTTTGGGTGGGGTCCCAGGGGCCTCGGGGGCCTTAGGTGTGATTCGGATTGAAATCGAATTCATGCTTGGACTTGAGGAATGGCTGATGGTTCCAGTTCTGGTGCAATCGCACATGCAAGGGAGTGGCCGCAGGTGCGACACTGCAGATGCGGCCTCTTGTGCGCATGTGCGAGGACTGTGCGCACCTACAAGCCTGCAGGTGCGAGCAGGTGAGCGCATAAGCGGAGTCGGACGGTGCAGGGGATTCCGCAGATGTGGACAACTCGGCGCAGGTGCGCATGCACAGAAGCGCAATGGAGACCGCAGAAGCAGAAGTTTGCTGGAAGGCATGTGACAGCAGATGCGGATGGAGTCTGCAGAAGCGGACTCGCAGATGCGATGGGTGTTCCGTAGGTGTGGTTAAGTGACGGCATGTGCGGTTAAGTGACCGCAGGTGCGATAATCGCTGGGAAGTTGTTTAAAACGAGGGTTTGAGTCATTTTTTCTCTTTTTCGATTTGTGGAACTTGGCTAAGGGCTATTTTTGAGGGAGTTTTTGCTACAATTGAAGAGGTAAGTGAAGTATAATCATTTTTTATGTTAGATATTGATTACCCATTAATTTTTACACCTAGTTATGTGAATTTAAAGTGAAATTTGGGGATTTTAGACTATGTCGTTGGGGAGGGAGATTTGGTGATTTTAGGGTCAATTTGTGTATCGAATTGGATGAAATTAGTATGGTTGGGCTTTTAATTAAATGAGTGTTCGGAATTTGTGAATTTATTCGGGTTCCGGGGTGCGGACCTGGGGTGGACTTACCGATTTTGATTAAACACTTTAGCTTTATCATTTGAGATTGTTTCCTATGGCTATGATTGATGGTATTAAGTTGTCTGTGACTAGATTCGAGTCATTCGGTGGCCGATTCGGTAGGCAAGGTCTTGTTGGAGTATTAAGTTGCATGTTTTAAGGTAAGTAACAATTCTAAACTTTGAATTGAGGGTAATTATCACTGGGAATCATGTTATCTCTGGTTTGTTGGGGTAACGCACTTGCTTGGTGATTGGCATGTGGGAATGCACCTGGGTAATCATGATCCGAGTTGACTTTTGGACTTTGTTTCTATCATACCTTGTTTTATCCGTGTTTTACTATTTGTTAGATTAGTTGAGCTATGATTCATGTTAAAAATCATGTCTAGGCTATGTGTTTATTTGATTGAGACTTGATGAGGCTATTTTAGTTGTTTTGGGTTATCTAATTTAATTGTAATTTTACACTTAGTCATGATTCTTTATTCTTATATCATACCTCAGACTCTGTTTATTATTCATTATTACATCGCATGTTATCATTATTTTTTCATATGTGGTGCTGTTGGGCTGAGTGATATGAGATTGTGATTCCTTGAGACTTGAGAGGTTGATGACTGAGATGGACCTTAGAGCCGTGTTGAGAGTGTTATCGTGGATCGAGCTACACGCCGCAGCAAGCCGTATTGGCTTCTTTATTATTATTATTATTATTATTATTATTATTATTATTATTATTGTTGTTGTTGTTGTTGTTGTTGTTGTTGTTGTTGTTGTTGTTGTTGTTGTTGTTGTTGTTGTTGTTAGTTTTTTAATTATTATTATGTGCATCGCGCTGTACACCGCAGCGGGCCTTATTGTCTTCTGATTAGCGCTTGGACAGGATTTGCCCTTCCAGAGTCTGACATACCAGCAGCAAGCACATGCACAATGATATATATACACGTGCTTTGATGAGGGACATTAATGTCAAGCACCTGTACAATGCTGAGTGATTATGTGTGTGTGATGAGGTGGGCAATTTAGACAGACAGCGTGAGTATGTTGAGAGTGAGAGCATCTTGGGATATCACTGTGAAATCATTCATTTAATATGGATACTTGACATGTAGGCATAGAGATGTATCGTTCCTCGTGCTAGCTGTAACTGACATGTTCTTGTTAGTGTGGGGCTTTAATTGTTATACTTGAAAGCATGTCTAAATTCCTGTAATATGAATGAGCTAATTATGATAATTTCTTTGAGCTACTTATTGCTATTGTAATTATATTTCTGTATTGTCATTTATATTGGTTTCTGACTGTCTTCTTCTAAGCTCGGCACTGCTTTCAGCCCAAGGATAGTTCTGGTACTTATTGAGCACATGGGGTCGGTTGTACTCATACTACACTCAACACTTCGTGTGCAGATCCAGATACATTTGGACGTGGTGATTGTTAGAGCCATGTTGGTACCAGCATTTGGAGACTTCGAGGCAGCTGCTGACGTCCGCAGACCTTGGCTCTCTTTCTTTATTTTTCCTTATTACTGTTCTATTGTCTAGACAATTATACTGAGGATTTGGTTTATATTTTGATACTGCTGTGCTCATCCACTCGTTGACACCGAATTTTGGGATGGTTGTAGGAGTATTGTTATTGTTTTCATTAGATAATTACGATATTTCTGTTGTTAATTCTATTAAACCATGTTTGTTTAAAATATATAGTTATAATGTGACTGTTGGCTTGCTGGCAAGTAGTGTTAGGTGTTGTCGCGGCTCTGGTGGGAGTTGGGTCGTGAAAGAAGTTGAGTAGGGAGGCAGACCTTCGCATTCATGAGGGAGTTGGTCATGCTCGCAAAGGGTAGGGGATTTTTGGCCTTCGCGTTCGTGATCCCTCAGCCGCACTCGCGAAGAAGGTTTTTATGGGTAGTGAAAATTGTGCTTTACGTATGTGAGGCACGTGTCGCTTTTGCGAAGGGTATGCCTGGGCAGTGTACTTAATATGGGAATTTCTGAATTTTACCCATATTATCTTACTTTGAGTCATAGACTTCGAGAATGCGAGATTTTGAAGAATTATTTCACTACATCATTGGACGTAAGAAATTTACACTTGAATTTGACTTTATATCATGATTTTCCATGGATTTCTACGCCTAAAAGCTTGGATTTTAAAGTGAAATTTGGGGGGGGGGGGGGTGTTTGGCAAAACTTCTGGAAAGTGAATAATTTAGATTTGAACCTCGATTTGGAGTCAATTTTGGATTAAACTTTTATATTTGGACTCGTATCGAAATATGTGTTCTTGATTTATGAGTTTTGTCAGGTTCTAGGAGGCGACGCAGATTGATTTTGTGTATTTGATTAAAGACTCATTTTTTATTGATTGCGGTTAGATTTTTGTGGTTTTGTTTGATGTTATTGGGTTGTATTTGACTATATTCAAGCCTTTTGGAGTTGGATTTTTGAGGATTTGGCATTTTTAATGAATTTTAGGCTACTTGATTGAGGTAAGTCTCTCGGCTAACTTTGCTAGTAGGAAAATCCCCATGATTTGGCTTGTTTGCTATGTGTTTAAGGTATTGGGAGTAATGTATATACAAGGTGGCATCATGACTGGGGTAGAATTGAAATATTTTGTGCCTTGTTTTGACTATATGCTCATTTGATTAATGATTTATTTGACTTATGTGACTACATTTGCTCTTTTACTCATGTTGGAAATCATGGGCTCATGACTAATTGAGAAGGCATGGGACTTATTCTTGATATGTTTAATTGCTTAATTATCCGTAGTCACATAGAGATTTCATGAGCACATATCTGTATGATTTTTCTTAAGTCCCTATGCACCTTTTATACAAAATTGTTGAGCATATGTATACATGTTGAATAAGGATGCTTGATTTGGACTGAGGATTTTGGAACGAAAGTTAAGTGTACAAATGAGATACAGTTATGGCATATTGTACACCATAATTGGATATTGATTTATGATGAATGCCATTACGCCCCTCTTTGTGCTTGGATTTGGATCCGTCCCTCCGAAATCAGGAAATCAAGTGATTACCCATATTACTTTGGGCCTTATGAGCGTGGTCGGTACATGGATTTTCTACCGGGTTGATACATGGATTGTGTATAAGATATTCTTGATACATGGATCATGTATCGGGGTATATGGATCTTGTACCGGTTCGAGCATGCATTCATATTATTGATTCATCTAGAAGTAATCATTTAATTGTTAATTGCTACTTGATAGGATATGCTAGTTGGGAATTCCAGTTTCGTTAATTGAGCATGCTATCTTTTATTTCTTTATTTGAATAGTGTTATGATTGTTTCCGTACTAGAAAAGTATACTTAATACCTTTCAACTTGTGATATTTGTGATTTTTATTATTTGTGACTCAATCTACTGTTCCAGTTTTTAATTCTGTTATTATATTAGTGTGGTAATTATTTTGACCTCGCCACTACTTTTTCGATTAGAATTTGTGATGACTCACTTTATTTCCCCGAGCTATTTCATTATTTATATTGTGTGAAATTAATTCGAGTTAAATGTACTCGAAGTGATTGAAAGAATATGAGACAAATGGTCTCATTTAAGAAAGTCTAAGTCGCTAAAGTCAACCATGGAATTGACTTTTGAGTTAGAAGGCTCGGATTTGAAATCCGACGACTCGACTAGCTTCGGGAGAGAATATATGACTTAGACGAGTGACCGGAAAATATTTGATAGACCTCGAACAACACTAGATTTGAATCGAGGAAGTTCGGATTTCCGATTGATAGGTTGAATTTTGATCCGGAAGTCGGAATGAAATTCTGAAAGTTTCTGTAGGTTCCTTATGTAATTTTGGACTTGCGGGCAAATTTTCAGACCATTCGGACACCGTTTGGTCGGGTTCGGATCGAAGGATCGATTTGAGGAACCTTAGAGTTCATAGTGTTGCTTTCAAAGCAAATTTAATAAATCGATGCTCATTTTAGTGTTCCAATGATTGGAACAAGTTTGAATGAGGTTATAGAACATGTGTGCATGTTCGGATGAATTCCCGAGGGTCTCGGGTGAATTTCGGATCATTAACGGGACTTGGTTCGTCGCTTCATGAAGCGACAAACGTTGCGCTTCTGGTGTAATTGATATTAGAATTAGTAAATGAACTCCAAATTCAGTTTTGTTTGAAGCATTAGATTCGTATCGAAATTTCGGAGCCATAGCAAAAAGAATCGTCCAATTC
>MCJB01031717.1:0-71335 GCA_002018475.1 Nicotiana obtusifolia
GAATCAACACTGCACCAAGCCCAATACGAGAGGCATCACAATAAACTGTGTAAGGCCCTGAGCCTGTGGGTAAGACTAACACTGGTGCCGTGGTCAGAGCTGTCTTGAGCTTCTGAATACTCGCCTCACACTCATCCGACCACCTGAACTGGGCACCTTTCTGGGTCAACTTGGTCATCGGGGCTGCAATAGATGAAAACCCCTCCATGAACCGATGGTAGTAGCCCGCCAGTCCCAAGAAACTCCGAATCTCTGTGACTAATGCCGGCCTAGGCCAGTTCTTGACTGCCTCAATCTTTTTCGGATCAACCCGAATACCCTCTGCCGATATAATATGACCCAGAAATGTAACCGAACTCAGCCAGAATTCACACTTTGAAAATTTAGCATACAACTGACTATCTCTCAGAGTCTGAAGAACCACTCTGAGATGCTGTGCGTGCTCCTCCTGGCTGCAAGAATATACTAGGATGTCGTCGATGAAAACTATCACGAACGAATCCAGGTAAGGTCTGAACACTCAGTTCATCAAGTCCATAAAAGCTGCTGGGGCATTTGTCAACCCAAAGGACATGACCAAGAATTCATAATGCCCGTACCGAGTGCAGAAAGTTGTCTTAGGGACATCAGATGCCCTAATCTTCAACTGATGGTAACCTTGTTCAATTGGCGGTAATCGATGCACATTCTCATTGACCCGTCCTTCTTTTTAACGAATAACACGGGTGCACCCCAAGGTGAAACGCTGGGCCTAATGAAACCCTTGTCGAGCAAGTCTTGCAACTGCTCTTTCAATTCCTGTAACTCTGGTGGGGCCATGCTGTATGGCGGAATAGAAATGGGTTGAGTGCCCGGAGCTAACTCAATACAGAAGTCAATATCCCTGTCGGGAGGCATTCCCGGCAGGTCAGAGGGGAAGACCTCGGGAAACTCACGGACCACGGGCACAGACTCAATAGAGAGGACCTCAGTACTGGAATCACGAACATGAGCCAGATAAGCCAAACACCCCTTCTCGACCATGCGTCGAGCCTTCACATAAGAGATAAGGTTACGGGTGGAATGACCAGGAGTCCCTTTCCACTATAAACGGGGCATACCCAGTAAAGCTAAGGTCACAGTCTTTGCATGGCAGTCCAGGATGGCGTGGTAAGGTGATAACCAGTCCATTCCCAGTATGATATCAAAATCAACCATGTCTAGAAGCAATAAGTCTACCCGGGTCTCAAGACCCTCAATAACTACAACACAGGAACGATGGACTCGATCTACCACAATGGAATCACTCACCGGGGTGGACACATGTACAGGAGCACTCAATGAATCACTAGGCACGACCAGATATGGTGCAAAGTAAGATGAGACATATGAGTAAGTAGACCCTGGGTCAAATAATACTAAAGCTTCTTTATCACAAACCAAGATTATACCTGTGATTACAGCATCTGAAGCTTCAGCCTCGGGCCGGGCTGGAAAAGCATAACATCGGGGCTGAGCTCCACCACCCTGAGCCACATCTCTAGGACGGCCTACTGCTGGCTGACCCCCACCTCTGCCGGCCTGAGTTCCACCTCTAGTACCTCTACCTCCAGTTCTAGCACCTCTACCTCCACCTCCAGCTAGTTGGGCGGGCTGCGTAACATTAGGTGCCTGAGTCATAGCGCGAGAATCCTGGTGTGGAGGGTTACTTAAGGCACGACGGCAATACCTAGCAATGTGCCTTGTGTCACCACAAAAAACAAGCCCTCGACTGTCGACCCTGGAAACTCTAAAGCGGTGATGCACTGATGGATTTCTGATCAAGGTACTGCATCTGAGTACCGCGGTGACCTGAATCACCGTGAGAAACCTGGAGAGCTGACTGGAAAGGCCGAGGGGGATGGCCTCTACCACAAGAATCTATGTTTCCAGATGAAGCACCAATGAATCTGCCGGAATGACGGGGTCTCTTATCCGACCCATGACCACTCCCATGTGACAGAACCATCTCGACTCTGCGGGCCACATTGACCGCCTCCTGGAAGGTAATCTCACTACCGGTCTCCCTAGCCATCTGAAGACGGATTGGCTGGATAAGACCGTCAATAAATCTCCTCACTCTCTCCCTTTCTGTAGGAAGTAGGATGAGAGCATGTCGAGCCAAGTCGATGAACCTGGACTCATACTAGGTAACTGTCATAGAACCTTGTTGAAGGCGCTCAAACTGCCTCTGATAAGCCTCTCTCTGAGTGACGGGGAGAAACTTTTCCAGAAACAGCTCTGTAAACTATTCCCAAGTTAAATATGGTAGACCGGCTGGTCTAGTAGAGCAATAGTCCCTCCACCAAGTCTTGGCGGGTCCAAACAAGCGAAATGTCGCGAAGTCTACCTCGTTGGTCTCAACAACACCCATATTCCTGAGGACCTCGTGGCAACTATACAAGAAGTCCTGGGGATCCTCCGATGGAGTACCGCTGAAAGTGGTAGTGAATAGTTTGGTGAACCTATCCAGCCTCCACAAGGCATCGGCGGACATAGCAGCTCCATTGCCGGGTTGAGCTACTGCTCCCGGCTGAACCGCCACAGCGGGCTGAACCACCGAAACCTGAGCCTGGGGAGCTACCTGCTCCGGAGTAAGAGTAGTAAGGGTCTGAGTCCCTGCTCCAGCTTGAGGAGTGGTTGGGGCTGTAGGGAGTAAGCCTGCTCGAGTAACATTCTCCATAAGGCCCACCAACCGGACCAGAGCATCCTGAAGAACTGGGGTAGCAATAAACCCCTCTGGGACCTGAGCTGGGTCCACCGGAGCTGCTGGGGCTGGAACCTCTTCTTCAAGATCAATCTGAGGTTCTGCCATTGGTGCCGCTGCAGGAGGCTGAGTCCAGCCCCTGCCTCGACCCCTAGCACGACCTCGGCCTCGCCCTCTGCCCCGTGTAGGAGCTATTGCTGGGGGCTCGGGCTGCTGAGCGGTAGAAGAGGAAGCGCGTGTTCTCGCCATCTGCGAGGAACAGAATAGGAGTTCGATTAACATTAAGAAACAAAACCGCACGATAAGAAACAACAAATGTGAAGTTTTTCCTAACTCTATAGCCTCTAGGGGATAAATACAGACGTCTCCGTACCGATCCCTCAGACTCAACCGAGGTTGTCTGTGAACTGTGAGACCCATGTAAACCTAGAGCTCTGATACCAACCTGTCACGACCCGAATTTCCCACCCTTGGGAGTCGTGATGGCGCCTACTAGTGAAAGCTAGGCAAGCCAATCAACCGAATTATTTACCATGTTCTCATTCGAAATCAATTCAACTAAAACCAACCATAAATAAACAACACAATTTAACGAGTGAAATGCATGGAATATTTCAAATAAAATCTCTTTTACAAACTACCCAAGATCTGGTGTCACAGTTTCACAGACTGTCTAAGAGTACTACAAACAAGGTTCTGAAAGAAATAATAAAATACTGTTTCCGAACTACGTGGAAGAAACAGGTAAAAAAAAGGGACAAGGGACGCCAAGATCTGCGAACGTCTGCAGTACTACCTTGGGTCGCCTGATAATCACAACGCTGGAAGCTTTCTACTGTCCGAAGCCTGCAGCACTGGGATCTGCACAAAAGAGTGCAGAGTGTAGTATCAGCAGAACCGACCTCATGTGCTGGTAAGTGCCTGGCCTATCCCTGGCGAGGTAGTGACGAGGCTAGGACCAGACTCCAGATAAACCTGTTTAGTTACAAACATGTATGTATTTACAACAGAAAACTAGAAATACATGAACAATTTAAACGGGGAAAAGAAAACATGCATTGCAATAACAGACAAATAAAGCGAAACGAATCATCAACGATTAAGAAGGAAAAACTGCAATTTAGCCTTTAACACAATGAGATGAAACACAAGCCACCTTCACCTCCCGTAACCTCTTGTTGCAGGCGTGCAACCCGTTCCCACTTACAGTAACCTCTTGTGGCAGGCGTGCCACCCGCTCCCACATACATCACATCCCGTGGCAGGCGTGCCACCCGCTACCACTTACAATATCCTGTGGTAGGCGTACCACCCGCTCCCACTTTCATAATATCTCGTGGCAGGCATGCCATCCGCTCCCACTTTCATAATATCTCGTGGAAGGCGTGCCACCCGCTCCCACTTATACATGTCTCGTGGCAGGCGTGCCACTCGCTCCCACTTACAACACCACAACAATCACAGGAAGTCCCGACAAGGGAACAAGGCAACATAACAACTTTCCAATTAGGGAATAAACAACATCAAATAATCATCCTGGCCAGGGGGAAATCAGCTATAACCAAACCATATTCGACTCCTATTTAGCTCAATCAATGTTAGTGCTTAGCTACAGTCGAAGTTCTACAATTAACCTCCTGACCCAATTATCATTTCATTAAACCTAGACACGACGCTACTATTGTGACACCGGATCCCTTAAACTCCTAATGAACTCTTAAGACACTACCCATGACTTAGACACTGAAGTCCTTTTTGACTTCTAACACTTCCTTATTTAACTAGTCCATCTAACAATCTAAATTATGCCAAATAAAAGATACATCAACCTGTAATCACGAGGAACAATTCATAATGATAAATTCATGTGGTAGGCGTACCACCCGCCCTCATTTCACAATATCTTGTGGCAGGCGTGCCACCCGCTCCCACTTATGTCACAACAATATCACGGATAATATTAAGAAATCAGAACAATAGTTGCACAACGATTATAAATAAACGACCCACGGTCATGCTCGACACCAATGTATAGGTACTCGTCACCATACCTATACATTGTTCTCAACAAGAAGCAATTTAACAATTAGCACGTGATTTCTAGTCCCTCAAGCTAAGATTAGGACAACCACTTACCTCGCTTTGCTTTCAAAATTCAAGATTTCCCAATAAGTCCAAATCTCTGCAACAATCCANATAACAACTTCCCAATGAGGGAAATAACAACATCAAACAATCATCCTGCCCAGGGGGAAATCAGCTATAACCAAACCATACTCGGCTCCTATTTAGCTCAATCAATGTTAGTACTCAATCACTGTCGAAGTTCTACAATTAACCTCCCAACCCAATTATCATTTCATTAAACCTAGACACGACACTACTATTGTGACACCGGATCCCTTAAACTCCTAACGAACCCCTAAGACACTACCCATGACTTAGACACTGAACCCCTTTTTGACTTCTAACACTTCCTTAATCAACTAGTCCGACTAATAATCTAAATTATGCCGAACAAAAGATGCATCAACCTGTAATCAAGTGGAACAATTATAATGATAAGCTAATGTGGTAGGCGTACCACCCGCCCTCATTTCACGATATCTTGTGGCAGGCGTGCCACCCGCTCCCACTTACAATACCACAACAATCACAGATAATATTTAGCAATTAGAACAATAATTGTACTACACTTATCAATATATGACCCACGGTCATGCTCGACACCAATGTATAGGTACTCGTCACCATACCTATACATTGTTCTCAACAAGAAGCAATTTAACAATTAGCACGTGATTTCTAGTCCCTCAAGCTAAGATTAGGACAACCACTTACCTCGCTTTGCTTTCAAAATTCAAGATTTCCCAATAAGTCCAAATCTCTGCAACAATCCAAAGCCACAAGCCTTCTAGCCTCAAATTCGTCTGAACCCTTTTAAGTACTGCTCAAGATGGGTTTTTTGCAGCAATTTGAGCTGAGGTTCTTGGGGTTAGAGAGTGGGGGGTTTTGTAATTGATGTTGGGATGTTGAAGAAGGGTTTCATGGTAAATTTTCAGTTCTTTTGGGCTATTCTTGATGATTTTTCAGCTGGGTTTTGGTGGGTTTAAATGGGAAGGGCTGGGTTGATAATTTGGAGTTGATAGCCATGTCATGAAGGTGCTTTCATGGAATTTGGGGCTATTTCAAGGCGATTTGGAGGTCGATTTGTTGGGGTTTGAGGGTGTTTTGGAGAGGTTTTCTGAGATGGTGTCGAAAATGGGTGAGTTTTTGCGTGTTAGGGTTGTTGGTTTCTATTTATAGTGGGTTAAAAATCGGAATGAAATTAAGTGGTCAGATGCCAGAATGCGATCGCATTCTGGTCGCAGAATACATATGCGGTCCGCATTTGGGCCGCATTTCTGACACAAGGTTTGACCCAAAGCTCTGTCTCACTCTGCGATCCTACCGTCAAATCTGCGGTTCGCATTCCTGAAATGTGATCGCATTTCTCGTTGCATTTTCGACGAACGGTTTGCCCAGTTTTTCTGTTTCACTATGCGACGCCTGTACGAGATATGCGGTTCGCATATCTGAAATGCGATCCGCATTCTCGTCGCATTTTCGACAAGAAGTTTGCCAGTTCTCTGCTTCACTATGCGACGAAGGATGCCAACTATGCGACTCGCATTTGTACATATGCGATCGCATAGCGGACTTTGCGACACCTTTTGCCCTTTTTCTCTTATCTTTTGAATTCTTTTCCCTACCCTTGGGTTCTTATACCTCATTTACTGCAAAAGAAAAATAATAAGATTGCATAATCACGAGGAAGGATTTGCACATTAAACAAGCAAAATCTATATGATTTACTACCACGTATTTCTACGACACATCGGGTCGTTACACCCGTGCCCGATATCAACAAAGTCAACTCCCGGTCAATCCTTCAACTTTTCAATTTTCGTCAAAATGCATCAAATTAACCAACGGACCTCCAAATCCAAATCCGGACATACGCTTGAGACCAAAATCACCATACAAAGCTATTGTAATTATAAAAGCATCATTTCAAAGTCGTCTACATAAAAGTCAAACTCCGGTCAATTCTTATTGCTTAAGCTTCCAAAGCAAGTATCCTTCTTCCAAATCAATCCCGAATCATCCGAAATCCGAACTCTACCACACACGCATGTCATAATACATAATAAGAAATTGCTCGAGACCTTAAGAAACCGAACGGGACGCTAGTTCTCAAAACAACAGGTTAGGTCGTTATGATTTCATGTTGATGTTTCATTCTTTTATAATATAGATTTATACATATATAATTTAGTATGACTAAATCTGCTACCAAATTGTTTTGGGTGCTAAATTTAACATGCATTACTTATTTTGTATGATTAGAATAAAAAAATTAAAATGCATATTTAATTGTTGTGTTGAAACTATGTTAATTTAGATTTAACTTAATATGTGATTGTATGTCCCATATTTCAAGTTAATAAGAAATTAATTGAAGGCACCCTATAAAATCTTTCTCATATTGATTTTATAAGTATTATACAACGGATTTATTTCTCAATTAGTACAATTTACATAAGTTAAAATATTATTTACATATTAGGACTTCTTACCTAGCTAGTTTAATAAGATAAGTTTTAATATGTAAAATTTAAATTAATTTCAAAATCCTTAAATTAGGAAAGTAGCTTAATTATAATTTCGTCTACTGTGAATGTTGTTTTTAAAGGGTTAAAAAGGAAAATGATATTTCCTTAAAGGTCTTCGTGCTTTTAATATAATATAGATATCTTACTAATTATTGAACAATATTTAAAGTTATTATGTATTTGATATAAACTACGCTACAGATAGACTTCTATATTAACAATATTAAATTATTAGATACTACCATATATTTGGATACAACCATCTATTTAATATAATTATATTTAAAATTTATCAACAGATCATGTAAAATTGAATGAATTGAACGATGAACACCTCTAATTAGGTTAGATCGATAAAATATACTGTTTCGGTGAACATGTCCTAGTCAAATAATAACTTGAAACAATTGATTAAGATGAAATTACTATTAAAGTTTTATTTGAATTATATATAATTAGTTAATCAAGTTAATCATATATAATCACCTATTTATTTTAATTATAATTAAATTATAACATACAAGAACGACCCTGTAATATTATATCAAATCGAATGATGAAACCTCTTATTATGCTAGATCGATAAAGGTATAACTTTAGATGGAACGTGTTCCGGGTCAAATATTAATTTTTTCAAATCATTTTGATTAGGATGAAGCTTGAGTTAGACCTGGTGAAGACTTGTTTAAATTCGAATAATTATTTAATCAAATAAATCACTTATTATTTTAATTATCTTTAAAACTTACTAACAAGACCTTGTAATTGAATCAAATTGAAGGATGAACACTTCTGATTACGCTAGATCAATAAATATATAGTTTTCGATAGAACATGTCCGAGTCACTAACAATTTCGAAGCCCTTGGTCGAGATGAAACTTGAGCAAAACATAGTGAAGTCCTGTTTAAATTTGTTATAATGTTTTTTAATTGAAGTTAATTATATATAATTACCCGTTTATTTTAATTTTATTTGAAACTTACTAGTGAGACCATGTAAAATTGAATCGAATACTATAAACACTTCTAATTACACTTGATTGATAAATGTAACAGTCCGATAGAAAAAATTTGAATCAAATAATTTTTAACAACATAAAAACATAGTATAAAGTATTGGGACCAAAGTGTATACTATGAAACGTTTACATATATTTCACCCCTTAGAGCTGAACGTCTCATTCCCCAAAAGAAATGAAACGACCCAATGGGTCATTTTGAGCTTAAGCGTGTCGCTCGGCTGTTTGAGTCCTTGGGTAGCTTCACTTAATGTTTTATGACTTGTACACATAGTCGGAATTGAATTTCGAAAAGTTCAAGGTTGATTTGGATGAAAAATTCTAATTTCGGAAGCTTTAAGTTGGAAGAATTGACTAAGGTTTGAACTGTGAGTAAATGACCTCCGTATTGGAATTTGAAGGTTCCAATAGGTTCGTATGATTATTTCGAACATGGGCGTATGTTCAGGTTGACTATCGAATCGCCCCGGGAGCATTTCGGTGCTTATTGTGGAAAGTTGGCATTTTGAGTATTTTAGAATTTCCTAAGTTTTTTTTGAGGTGGACTTTGGTGATATCCATGTCTGTTTGGGGTTCTAAGCATTGGAATAGGTTAGTATCGTGATTTATGAGTTGTGTGTAAAGTCTGGCCACATTCTGAACTATTTTGATATGATTTGGACACGTTCGTCGAAGTTTGGAAGTTTGAAAGTTGAAAGAAAGATTTTTATCATTGGTTCGTGATTTATGTTATTTGTTACATTTCGAGCCTTTTGGATAAGTTTGTATAAGGTATTGGGACTTGTTGGTATTTCGGACGGGGTCCGAGGGGCTCGAGTGAGTTTCGAACCATTTATAGGCCATTTTTTATTGCTAGTTTTTGGCTACAGCAGCGTGCATCACGATGGCAGACATTGGATCGCGTTTGCGAAGAGAAAAATGGGAGAAAGGGGTCTGTAAATCGTGTTTGCAGAGAAAGATTCGCATTCGCGAAGAAGAAATTTTTACTGTACAGGGCTGACTTTGGAAGCTCATATATTGCAATGTATAAGGAAATTGGAGATGATCCAAAAATAAAAGTTGTAGCCCTTGGCGTTTAGTTTGCAGAAAGGCAAACCATTTGTCATTTGGAGTTTTAAACATAGAGTTATGACCATTACACTAGAGGCTATCTAGAGGAGTTGGGCAGCTTGTTCTTCACGATCACGATTTGTTTTCCGTGATCGCGATGGTCAATTTTGAGCTGAGAAAAGTTTGGCTTCGTGATCGCGAAGCATTTTCTGTGATCGAGAAGGGTAAATACTTGGGCAGAGCTATATATCGGGGGTCTCGGCCATTTAATCATATTTGGAGCTATGGAGCTCAAATTGAAGCAATTTTTGCCATATGGATTGGGGTAAGTGTTCTCTACTTGGTTTTGATTATATTTCATGAATGTATCCTTGTTTTTGGCATTTGGCTGATGATTTAAAAAGAAAAATTATGGGCTTTTGTCTCACGTTTCATAGAGTGAATTTTTGGGTTTTGAATGTCTATTCAGAGTCGGATTTGAGTGGAACTAGTATGGTTGGACTCGTAATTGAATGGGTTGTCAGATTTTATGAGTTTTGAAAGGTTTCAAGCATGTGGGCCCCAGGGTTTGACTTTATTGACTTTTCGAGGAGAGTTAGAAATTGTTATAAATTGATTTACTACGAGTATTAGAGTATATTTTTATTGGTTCTCAAATTGTTTGACTAGTTTTGGAGCGACGAGCATCTGTTTGAGGTGTTAGAGTGGCGTTGGAGCCGGTTATGGAATTTCGAAATGAGGTAAATCTCCCGTCTAACCCTGTGAGGAGGAATTTCCCCCCTTGGTGTTATATTCTTATGTGCTACATGCTGTGGGAGCTACACACGTATGAGGTGACGAGTGTCCGTGCGTATGGTAGAATTCCTAATTATGTCCGGGTAGACTTAGGTTCATGCCATGCTATAATTGTACTATTTGGGTCATCTTTGCTCGTTTAATTCCTTTATTTCGCGTTATGACTTGAGACTAGACTTGCATAGGGTGATAGACTCGCTATTGTAGAGATGTAACGAGCTACATGATAATCCTCTGAATAATTTGAGCTTCCCTTATGAATTCCTCCCACATTGTGCGTTTTCATCGCAAATCTTTCCATAAAGTTCATATCTCACACGTTTATTCGTGCGTAGGGTCAAGGACCCGTTAAAGCTTGTTACTCTAATAGGACTGGGCCGATCGCCTCGGCAGGATTATGTACCGCACTCTTATGGGAGCGGGCCGTTCGCCTCAACAGTATAATAAATGCCTCTATTTCTCGTGTTGTTCGACCCTTGGCGATGTACATACTATCATGGGATTGGATTGTACGCCTCGGTATTTCTATAAAATACTCTTATGGATCGGGTTGTTCGCCTCGGCAGTGTCGTGCGTAATATTTGACAAGAAACCAGTGTATCTATGTGTTTACCTGATTTGAGTTGTGATGACCTATCTGGTGAGGTCTATTTCATATGTACTCCGGTTGGAGAGGTAATTGATAATTAATTGCTTGAATTTACTGTTCAGAGAAGGATTATACCACGTACCTATATTTGTTTATACTGTTTACTACCCTGCCACGACAGTGTCGATGTCGACCTCTCGTCACTACTTCTCTGGGGTTAGGCTAGATACTCTCTGGGTACGCTTGATTTATGTACTCATCCTACACTTGTTGCACTTATTGTGCAGGTATATATATATATATATATGTTTGGTGGTTTTTTGGACGCAACGGCGTGACTTTACGGAGACTTTACGGTGAGTTGCATCCAATGTTATGATCCGCAGCATACAAAGTCTCCGTATGAGTTATTTATATTCTTCTATCTAACTTGTATTCTAGATAGATGTTGTATTATTATTGTACTCCTTAGTAGATGCTCATGCACTTGTGACACCGAGTTTTGGGGGCTACTACTGGATGTTCATTATTGTAGTTCACATGATTATTATCATTTCACCTTGTAATTTATATTTTATACGAAAATTGGAAAATTAAATCATGGCTTTTCTACGAGTACCAGACTTTATTCTACTTATATAATGGTATTCATGATTTTGAAAATAGTAAAATGAGTAACTAAGTTGATTAATCAACATTGGCTTGCCTGACAGGCGACGTTCGGCGCTATCACGACCTACTATGATTTTTGGGTCGTGACAGGTTGGTATTAGAGCTCTAGGTTCACTTGTGTCTCACGAGTCATAAGCAAGTTTAGTAGAATCTTGCAGATCAGTACGGAGACGTCTGTACTTATCTTCGAGAGGCTACTGGGCTGCTAGGAGCACTTCCCTACCTGATTCCTCATTGTGCAATTTGATTTCCATTGAAGCTTATGCATTCACTCCCTTCTTACTCATTAATATATGATGTTGAGCGCTCGTGCTGATTGGGCGTCGAGGAGTTGCAGTGGTACTGCAAACATGGAGCAAGATGTTTCTCCCTGCGTATTCGAGCGAGTTATTATCGTCTTCTTGTGGAAGGGTGTTCTGTCATGTCAACCATATATTAGTATTGCCTATGGTTTTGAGGCTATGCATAGATTGTTATGATGTTCGTGCATTGTTATCGTAATGTATTGTTGTGAATGGTAGGTTTCTCATTTATTGATTGTTATAGTGAATGGCTCGAGGAAAAAAATCTCGAGGAGGCTCAGAGTTGGTGGAAATTTACCCGTTCGGGTGCTATAAAGATGAATTATGATTTGAGGCAGTATTTTAGAAGCAACGGAGGAGGAAGGACATGGTGGGTGGTGTCCCATGGTGGTTGAATTACGAGAAGGTCAAGTGTGAACAGCAGAGGTCGAGAAGTTGCTTAATGATATGGTTTAACCGAAGTGGTAGCGGTAGAGTAGCGTATGGATTCTTTGATAGGATAGCCATGTGCCTTGAAAAAGTTTAGAGTGATTTTGGAGTCATGGTGGAAAGTGACTTGGTCTACAAATTTTATTTGGGATGGAGGCTACTGTACGGAGGAAGATTTAATATGGCAGAAAGGAGTTTGCTTGACATGAAAAGGGGTGTGAAAACTTGATTATCGTTTTAGATGCAAAATGACTTTGAATTTGGAATGTATTGTCGGACTTTCAGTTGATGTCAATAGGGAATGGCCAGACTTGTACAGCCGGTGGATGAGCATAGGCTTAAGAGGGTTTACTGATATCGTAGTAGTTGTACCCAGTGCAACGTCGTTGGAAGATGTCAGTATGGAATTCCACGGGTGGGTTATCTCATGTGAGCAGGTTAGCGGTTGCGTGATATTTATGAAGTTTCTATGAAGAGTTCTACCTACTACCCAGTAGAGGGTCGAACATATGATTGTGGCTGATAATTCGGAATGTTCATGAAAAGTTTAACAAGGGAATACGAAAAAATTTGGCGAGTTGATGGTGCGAGATCATGGTAATTGAGAAGGAGGAATCTTTGAGGGTTCTACATTATGTGATGGTAGCTTAAACCTAAGTGGGGAAGCCAACCGTCGTCGATTGAATCGCGTGGTTGTCTGCTTGTGAGATTCTGGTTATCGGTGCATTGTTGGATTATTTATGACTAAGAAGAGAAAACATCATGGGTAATTCGAGCAAATGACTTGATGAATGTGTGGTATATTTTGCCTTATCGATTTATGCGCAGGTTTTGGGAAGACTAAGAGTTTATGCTTCTTGTGGATGTGATGTACAAGGAAAATAATTTATCAGGTTGCTTCATTGGGAGTGTACATGTGCTGACAACGCACTAGAGTTTGGCGTATATTTGGGACCAAGTAAGAGTGGGTGACTCTCAACAATGGTTCTAATGGGTTTGTTATATGGCTGAAGACCGGGATTTTGCAGCAGAGTATGAAGAATACATGGGGAATTTTCTATGTTATCATCGGGTCTGCGGGGTTGTATTGGAAAAAAAGGAGAAAAGGTTTCTGATTCATGAAAGGTCTTTCAGAATGGTTGTACCAGTTTGACATGCTATTGTGCGCATGAGGAGGGTATGAGATGGTTCATGGGTATGGGGACGATGTGGTCTCGTGAATTGGGTCACTTGGGAGGAGTTTTGTTAGGAATGGAGCTATTATTATTTCTAAGGCAAGTCAATATTAAATTGAAAGAAGTGGGGCGGTTAGTAATGGTTTGAATCAGCATGATTATGGCAATGATCAGTTCCTTCGGCGTGTAAGTTATACAGGGGGTTAGTAGTTGTACGTGCGGGCTTGACAACCATCATAATTTGATTGATTTGGGAGGTATTTGATTCAAATGGCCATGTTATGTAAATGGATACCGTAAGCGTTATGATAATTTACCACGACTTTAGGTTTGTATTTTCTACGATTATGGGGATTCAGTTGCGTGTTGCAATGGTTCTTCTGAAACGAGTTAAGTGAAAGGTTTCTAGCCAATGAAGTGCTTATTCTACGAGTAGTTCAGGGGTTATGATGAATTCTTGTACTCTGGCATAGCGGCATGATAGTTGCAGTGCGCGGCATGGGAATTGGAAGTTGAGGATCAAGGTTGCGGCTCAGTGTTGATGAAAATGTCACAAGCTCGGATGGGCGGGGGAGAATTTAGGTGTTCAGAGTAAGCTGGCATTATCTCAGTGTCTCCTGAGAATGGATTTGCACTATATAATTTGTACGGTTGGAGGTGTGGATGTGCATACTATGCTACCTGGTGTGGAAGGTCATGGGAGTATAACCCGCGGGAAGACCGTATAAGCATAACATGTTAGTCACTTGATTGTTAAGGATTGAAACCAAGTATGGAGATCATGGTACTATCGATAATGTGAGAGTTTATGCTTGGAAGGTGCTCTATTCCTTGGCTGTGGACTGTGGGGGTTTGTTCTGGATTGGACGGCTGCTCGTGTGTGTCACGAAAAGGGCCATTGTGGATCCTTGGAAGGCTGTGGCCCAGTATGGTATAGTCAGAATCGGCTTAAGGTCCGTTGGTGGATGTATGCTGTACGTAAAGTTAGATGTGTTCATTCGGCATACCATTGCTTATGGAGGAGTCTTCGGGCATTGGATGTTATTCCCGTCGCCAGTTATTCCATGTAATACTCTATTGTGCCAGGTGGGTTGTGGGACGACTTGATTTTTCGCATGTATGTTGTGATCCCCTATAGCTTGTGGTATTATATGAGTAGGATGGCTCTCGAAATGCATGTCATTTATTGCACCTTAGTCGTGTTTGGGTTTTGTAGCGTATGGTGCTATCCGTCTCCCCAGGATTGTAGTATGCACTTGGCATGCTTGTGGTTGATATTCGGGCATTTCGTAACTATAAGCATTACGTCTAATGGGTGTTTCCTTGTTGGTTGTTGTGTGGATCGGGTGGCACGCCGCCATGGGTATATTAATTTGATTGAGTGGCACGCTGCCACAGGTATGTTGTTTGGATCGGCTTATACGCCGCAACACACCACAACAGTGAGATGTTGAGTATGATTCCCTATACTTATTTTTGTGTATTTTGTTTCACATTCTCTGACAAAGGTTCATAGCATCTTTTCAGCTGTTTTATTCATTACGCGGTTGGGTAGTTCCTTATCGGAGTTCGTTCTTTCTTATGAGTAATATTCGAGTTGTAGCTTATTAGCGACTGATGGCGCTGTATGAGATTTTAGAGGGTGGCTTATTGCCCAAGCAGCTTGTACGGGGCGAGACGAGGTTATTGGACCTGAGATCGGTGCGATTGAATATAAGTTTAAGGCAAAAATATCGCTATTCAGTTAAGAATGAGGTAATGATTCTTGTCAGGTCAAGAGACTCCATGAATTATCATTTTGACAGGTGGTTATGAGTTTCTACATATCACTTTCATCATGGCGGCATTGCGAGAGTTAGAACAGGGCTTATATGTGTTATGGGGCATATTGCGGGCATTGGATTCGTGAAATTGCAGCCATTGTGGTCGAAGAATGTTAATATGGGCATGTGAATATATGCGGTGTATGGTGTGAATTCCACAGAGGTGCATGATCATGTTTTGGTACAGTTTGTAGTGATTGATGCGGTGTTTGTATGTTAGAATCGGGTCTCGTGGAGAATTTCGGATGTTGGAATTTGGTTCTAAGGCTTGTTAGCTAAGGTTATAGGGAGGATCTTCAGTATGGCTCAAGCTAATGTGCTCACATGGGTTGTGGTGGCACGGGCAGGTGCACGAGGTGTTAAACAGTGATTTTGGAAAACTCTAGAAGAGATCTTGGCACGTTCGAGGACTACATGTGTTTAAGTGGGGGAGAATGTAACGACCCGACCGATCGTTTTGAGCACTAGGTTGTCGCTCGGCGGTTTGAGGCCTTGCGTAGCTTCAGTTCATGTTTTATGATTTGTACGCATAGTTGGAATCGAATTTTGGGAAGTTCAGAGTTGATTCAGATGGAAAATTCTAATTTCGGAAGCTTTAAGTTGGAAAATTCTAAACGACCTTGGAATTGGGATTTAAATGTTCCAATAGGTTCGCTTGATGATTTCAGACTTGGGCATATATCAGGTTGAGTATCGAATCACCTGGGAGCATTTCGGCGCTTATTGTGGAATGTTGGCATTCTGAAGATTTTAGAATTTCCTAAGTTTGGTTTGAGTTATATTTGGGTGATATTGATGTCCATTTAGGGTTTCGAGTCTTGGAATAGGTTTGTATCGTGATTTGTGACTTATGTGTAGAGTTTGGCGTCATTCCAAAATATTTTGATATGATTCAGACGCGTTTGTCGATGTTTGGAAGTTTGTAAGTTGAAAGAAAGATTTTTATGGCCGATGCATGATTTTTATGTTGTTTGGTAAACGTTTCGAGCTTTTGGATAAGTTTGTTTAAGGTATTGGGACTTGTTGGTATGTTCGAACGGGGTCCCGAGGGGCTTGAGTGAGTTTGGGGATGGTTTCGAACCATTTATAGGCTAATTTTAGTTGCTGGTTTTAGGCTACAGCAGTTTGCATCGGATCGCGGACATTGGATTGCGTTCGTGAACAGAAAAATGGGAGAAAGGGGTCTGTGAATCGCAGTTGCGGAGAAAGATTCGCGTTCGCGAAGAAGAAATTTCAGCTGCACATCGCTGACTTTGGAAGCTCATATCTTGAAAGCTATAAGGAATTTGGAGATGAGCCAAAAAAGTGAAAGTTGTAGCCTTTGGTGTCTAGTTTTCAGAAAAATAAACCATTTGTTATTTGGAGGTTTGTGCAGAGAGTTATGACCATTATACTAGAGTCTATCTGGAGGAGTTGGGCAGCTTGTTCTTTGCGATCGGGATTGGTTTTCCGCAATCGCGAAGGGCAATTTTGAGATGAGAAAAGTTGTGCTTCGCGATCGCGATGGATAGATACCTGGGCAAAAGCTATATTTTGAAGCAATTTTCACCATATGGATTGGGGTATGTATTCTTTACTTGGTTTTTATTATATTTCATGAATCTATCATCATTTTTGGCATTTGGTTGATGATTTAAAAAGAAAAATTGGGGGTTTTTTTCTCAAGTTTCATAGAGTGAATTTTTGAGTTTAGAACGTCGATTCGGAGTCGGATTGGAGTGAAACTTTTATGGTTGCACTCATTTGAATGGGTTGTTGGATTTTGTGAGTTTTGTCAGGTTTCGGGCACGTGGCCCCAGGGGTTGACTTTATTAAATTTTCGTGCATAGTTGGGAATTGTTATAATTGATTTATTATGAGTATTAGAGTATATTTTTATTGGTTTGCACATTGTTTGACTAGTTTTGGTGCGACGGGCATCCATTTGAGGTGTTAGAGCGGCGTTGGAGCCGGTTATGGAACTTCGGAACGAGCTAAGTCTCCTGTTGAACCCTGTGACAGGGAATTTACCCCGTAGGTGTTCTTTTCTTATGTGGTACATGTTGTGGGAGCTATGCACGTATGAGGTGACGTGTGTCCGTGTGTACGCTAGAATTCTTGATTATGTCCGGGTAGACTTAGGTTCATGCCATGCTATAATTGTACTATTTGAGTCATCTTTGCTCGTTTAATTCCTTTATTTCGCGTTACGACGTGAGAGTAGACTTGCATAGGATGATAACTTGCTATTGTGGAGATGTGACGAGCTACTTGATAATACTTGATAATTTGTGCATTTTCATCGCAAAGCTTTCCTTAAAGTTCATATCTCACACGTTTATTCGTGAGTGGGGTCAAGGACCCATTAAAGCTTCTTGCTCTAATGGGATTGGGCCGATCGCCTCAGCAAGATTATGTACCACACACTTATTGGAGAGGGCTGTTCGCCTCAGCAGTATAATAGATGCATCTGTGGTTCATGTCGTTTGACCCTCGGTGGTGTACACATTATTATAGGATCGGGTCGTACGCCTCGGCATTTCTATAGAATACTCTTATGGATCCGGCTGTCCGCCTCGGCAGCATTGTGCATAATATTTGACAAGAAACTAGCGTGTGCATGTGTTTTCCTAATTTGAGTTGTGATTACCTATCTGGTGAGGTCCATTTCATATATACTCTGGTTGAGGAGGTAACTGATAATTGAGAGCTTGAATTTACTGTTCAGAGGAGGATTGTACCACGTACCTATATTTGTTTATATTATTTATTACCCTGCCATATATTTGTTTACTTCCTACTATATCTAAGTCATTAGACCACTAGTAAGTGTCGATATCGACCACTCGTCACTACTTCTCCGGGGTTAGGCCAGATACTTACTGGGTACCCGTTGGTTTACATACTCATGCAACATTTGCTGCACTTATTGTGCACGTATATATATATATATATGTGTTTGGTGGTCTTTTGGGAGCAAAGGCGCGGCTGTTGCATGGAAGTTATGGTGAGTTGCATTCCATGTTACGATCCGCAGCATACAGAGTCTCCATCAGAGTAATTTATATTCTCCTCTATAACTTGTATTCCAAAAAGATGTTATTTTATTACTGTACTCCTTAGTAGATGCTCATGCACTTGTGACGCTAGGTTTTGGGGGTTCCTACAAGATGTTCATTATTGTAGTTCACGTAATTATTATTATTTCACCTTGTAATTTATATTTTATACGTAAATTGGAAAATAAAATCACGAGTTTTTTACGAGTACCAGACTTTACTCTACTTATTCAATGGGATTCATGATATTGAAAATAATAAAATGAGTAACTAAGTTGATTAATCATCGTTGGCATGCCTAACGGCGGCGTTAGGCGCCATCATGAGCTACAGTGGATTTTAGGTTATGACAAATTTTTTTAACAACCCGACCGGTCGTTTTGAGTATTGTAGTCCCGTTCCGCTCTTTATTGCTTCTATGGTATATTGTGTTATGTGACTGATCAGAGTCTTTGGTTTTGATTTCGGGTGAGTTTCGGAGTAAAATGGCACACATAGTTCCTGAGTTGAAAGTTTTAGTTGACGGTGTTGATCATAGTTTGAATTTTATGTAGACAACTCCGGAATGGAGTTTTGGAAGTTCCAATAGCTCAGTATGTTGATTTTGCACTTAGGAGCATGTCCATATATTAATTTGGAGGTCCGTAGGTCGTTTCGGCTTGAATTGGCGAAAGTTAGGAAGTTGAAGGTTTGGAAGGTTGAGAAGTGTGAACGGAAGTTGACTTTATTGATATCGGGGTCGGATTTCTATTCTGGAAGTTGGAATAGGTCCGTCATGTCATTTATGACTTGTGTGCAAAATTTTGAGGTCAATTGGAGTTGTTTTGGTATGATTTGGTGTTAGTTTATGAAGTCGGATGTTCATAGTTTCAATAGGCTTGAATTGTGTTGCAATTTGTAAAATCGATGTTGTTTGATGTGATTTTTTGCCTCGAGTATGTCACTCATGTGTTTTGGAACTTGTTGGTATATTCGGACAGGGTCCCAAGGGCCTCGGTTGCGATTCAGATTGAATCTGGAACCATTTTGGACTTGGGTGATTGTTGAAGGTCTGCTGTCTAGTCCAATCGCACTTGCGCACTTTGGGTCGCAGGTGCGGCACACTAGAAGCGGCCCTCGCACCGTAAAAGCAAAATTAGGCTTGGTCATCTGGGACCGCAGGTGCGGTCAGTGAGACGCAGAAGTGGATGGTCTTTCGTAGATGCGCAAGTGCAAATGCGCTCAGGGGTCCGCAGGTGCGAGTTTTTCGGGCCTTAGTTGGAACCGCACATGCGATGGCTTTTTCTGCAGGTCGGCGTTGCAGGTGCGATAGTGAGCCCGCAAATGCAAAATCGCTGAGCAGAAAAGGGCATAAGTCGAGGGTTTATTTCATTTTCCATCTTTGGACCTAGAGAGCTCGGTTTGTGGTAATTTTTCGAGGGATTTTCAAGGAAAATAACGGGGTAAGTGATTCTAACTCAAATCTGGCTATATTACATGAATCCATCATTATTTTTGTCACTTAATTAGTGATTTGAATTGAAAAATTTGGGGAAAAATTACGAAACTTCTTAGACAAAATTTTGGGGTTTTGAAAGGCTATTTGAAGTCAAATATAAGTAATTCTTGTATGGTTGGACTCGTTATCTAATGGGCTTTTGGATTTTGTAAGTTTGGTCGGGTTACGAGATGCGGTATCGGGGTTGAATTTTGAGTCGACTTTTTGTTTCGCTTTAAAGATTGCAACTTTATTGTTCGGAATAGCTTCCTAAACTTTATATTTATTGTATGAAATTGTTTTAGCTAGATTCGAGCCATTCGGAGTTGGATAATCGAGGGAAAGTCTTATTAGTGGATTGAGTTAGCGTGTTTTGAGGTAAGTATCTTGCCTAACTTTGTGTGGGGGAATTACCCATAAGGATTGGTGTTGTTTTGTGTTAATTGAGATTTGTAACAGTCGTGTACGCAAGGTGACGAGTGTGTACACGGGATAAAGGTGGTAATTGATTGGTTTTAGCAATGTAGATTCCCTTCATGCCTTTAATTGAGTTGCCATAATATTTTATACTCATCATCGTTAGTCTATCTTCACATGCTTTACTTGACATCGTTAATACTTGTCTTATCACTTACTTGCTAATTGTCTTTACATGTTTAGTTGAAGTTATTGTTCTCTCTATTCCTTTTTCATTTTCTAGCGGCTGAGTTCCTTACTCGAAGTCGTTATTTCTTGGAATATCCTATTGTTGAATTTGATATTGAGTTATAAAGGCCATGATTCACATTGAGGAAAAGTTGTAAATTGTCAAAGTACTATTCTTGTTGAGTTATTAACTCTCGGTTGTTATTGTTGAGACTGTTGTACATATTGTGATTGAGCCATGGGCTATTTATTGTGGAAACACTATTATTGTTGACCTTTGGCAAGTTTTGATATTGGGAACTTGGGTGTGATTTGTGATACGTTGTGATATTGATACGCATGCAGTGGTATAAGGATTGGGGTTGAAACACATGCAATAAGATAAGGTGGGCTTGATACGCGTGTTGTTAGCAGGGAAACTACTTGAAGCCACACGGTGTGATAAGGTTGGCTAAAACGCGGGAAGCTATTTCGGAAAAAAAAAATTTCAAAATTAAATGCAAGGCTCCCGTGGTGATATCAGGAAAGATTGTCATTTGTTTTTGTGATATGAGACTACGAGGCGGTACCTCGGTATTGATTCTTGTTGATACTTCTCTATTGTATCACTCGTGTTTTGGTTGCTTTGTTTCCTTGGCGTATTATTCCTTGTTTTTCTTCTGTGATGCCTTAGTTACCTTAGTTCTACAATGACCCGACTGATCGTGCTGCTTTCTAGATCCCCGTTCCTTTAAATAAGACTCTCTGTATGTGCATAAAGGGGTTAAGTTTGACTTGGGTCAATATATGTAGTAAAAAACCTTGGAACCGATATTTGACGATCTCAAAGATTCGTATGCTGATTTTAGACTTGGGCATATTTACGGATCGAGTTTTGAATGACCCTGGAGCGTTTCGACACTTAATATTGAGAGTTGGCACATTCAGAGTTGGCACTTGGTCAGAGTAGGTTTCAGTGTTATCGAGGTCCATTTGGGATTCCGAGGCTAGGAATAGTTCCGTATGGTGATTTAAGACATGCATGCAAAATTTGGTACCATTCCGAGTAGTCTAAGAATGATTCGGTGCGTTCGAAGTAAATTGGAAAAACTTGAAGTTCATAATTTGATTCAATTTGGTTTTGGGATGCGATTCTTAGTTTCGTTGTAGTATTACGAGTTTCGAGAGTTCTAGTTGGTCCGTATTATGTTTATGGACTTGTTGGTGTAGTTGAACAGGGTCCCGGGGGGCTCAGGTTCATTTCAGACCGCCCGGAGCTAAGTCCTAAACTGCTGGTATGCTGGTTCTGTTTCCTTCTTCGCAAATGCGGAATTACTCTCGCGTTCGCGATGAAGGATTAGGGGACTGGACTTTTTGCTCTTCGCATTAGCGAAGATGAGGCCACATTCGTGAAGCTTTGGGACCTGTGGCCTTCGTGTTCGCGATGGCCTTGTCGCATTCGCGTAGAAGGATTTTGGGCCAAAGGGTGTGTGGGTCATTGCCCTCATTTCCATTGGGATCAGTGCGGAGACGTCCATACTTATCTTCGAGAGGCTATCAGGTGTTAGGAAGCTAGGTGCAGTTCATGTGCTAAGTATCTTTCTGTTATTCTCTCACAGATGGTGAGAATGCGCGCGGCAGATGTACCTGACCACGGAGGAGCTGCTCCCCCTGTTGCTAGAGGTCGAGGCAGAGGCCGAGGGAGGGCTCTGGCTCGTGGTAGAGGATGTGGTAGTCCTAGAGTTGTTCTAGTTATGCCACCAGTAGATCAAGTGGAGAATCCTATTATTGAGGAGCAGGGCGAGGTGCCTGCAGCAAAGCCGACCCTGGTGGTTTTCATGTCCACACCGGGATTTCAGGAGATCATGGGCCGTATGTTACGGTTCATGGATTCTATGACTTAGGCTGGTTTATTTCCAGCAGACCCAGCCACATCTCAGGTGGGAGGGGGAGCACAGATCCAGGGCATGCAACTACCATATATCCGACCCGAGGCGCACTACTCGTGGGCGGAGCTCAGCCAGTTGCAGCAGCTATACCTGAGCCCACACCAACTGCGGCCGGTGAGCCGCATAAGCTATTGGATAGATTGACCAGGCTACATCTTCATGTCTTTGGAGGTGAGCGACATGAGGAACCCCGGGACTTTATTGATCGTTGCAGGGACAGACTGCACAACTTGAGGATACTGGAGTCCCACGGGGTGGAGTTTACCACCTTTCAGCTGGAGGGCAGGGCCCGTAGATGGTGGCAGTCCTATCTTCTCGGCAGGCCAGTAGGTCCTCCTCCCTTGACTTTGGACCAGTTCACACGCCTCTTTCTAGATAGATATATCCAACCCTCTCAAAGGGAAGAGCTGCTGTTTTAGTTCGAGCTGCTCCAGCTAGGTCAGATGTCAGTGACCGAGAGGTTGTGGAGAGAGGTTGAGATGGGAACTGGTTACGAGTTGGTTGTGGAGATAGCTCGAAGGATCGAGGGTGTTCGTCAGCGGAGCCGAGAGAAAACGATGAGGGACAAACAGTTTCGGTATTCTGGAGGGTTCAGTGGTGCTCTGTCTGGGGGCCGAGGTCAGTTTGTGAGTGGTCAGTCTAGCAGGCTCACATATCCAGCACCGCCACCTTATCGGGGTGCTCTAGTACGGCCCTATTTCAGCGCTATACCAGAGAGCTCCTACCGCCCGCCAGCTATTTAGGGTTCCTCCAGTGGGTATTCAAGACATCAAGGTCAAACTTCAGGTCAGTAGTCCACCATTCCAAGGAATTGTTTCGAGTGTAGGGATCTAGGCTACATGAGGAGATTCTGCCCCAGACTTCGGGGCAAGGCAATAGAGTAGGGTCATCAGCCTATGATTACAGCACCAGCTCCTGCACCAGGCATTCGTCCGCCTAGAGTCGGAGGGCAGGTGGATAGGGGTCGTCCTAGAGGTAGAGGCCAGTCATGTGGCGCTTCATCTAGGTTATATGCCTACAGCCAGACCAGATGCAGTAGCCTCAGATTCCATGATCACTGGTATTATTTCTATCTGCGGATGCTTCGGTACTACTTGATCCAGGGTATACATATTTATATGTTTCATTCCTGTTTTCTCATTTCTTGGGTGTCGCTCGCGATTCCTTGGGTGCTCCTGTATATGTGTCCACGCTAGTGGGAGATTCTATTGTTGTGGATCCGATCTATCAGTCCTGCATCATGATTTTCTATGGTTATGAGACTAGAGCAGATCTTTTATTGCTTGATGTGACCGACTTTGAGGTCATCCTGGGCACGGGCTGGTTGTCTCCATTTCGTGCAGTGCTTGATTGCCATGCCAAAATTGTTACCTTGGCGATGCTAGAGTTTCCTGGATTAGAGCAGAAGGGTTCGCCTATTAGTGCATCTAGTCGGGTTATCTCTTTTCTGAAGGCTCGACACATGGTCGAGAAGGGTTGTTTGGATTATCTATCTTATGTTTGGGATACTACAGAGTCTCCGGCGATTGATTCAGTGCCCGTGGTCCGGGAGTTCTCCGATGTGTTTCCTTCTAATCTTCCAGGGATGCCACCAGATTGTGATATCAATTTCTATATTGATTTGGCTCCAGGTACCCAGCCTATTCATATTCCTCCGTACCGCATGGTTCCAAAAGAGTTGAAGGAGTTGAAAGAAGAGCTTGAGGAGTTGCTAGCAAAGGGGTTTGTCAGATCGAGTGTGTCTCCTTGGGGTGCACCGTTGTTGTTCGTGAAGAAAGATGGGACGATACAGATATGCATTAACTACCGCCAGTTGAACAAAGTTACCATTAAGAACAAGTACATGTTACCGTGTATTGATGATTTGTTTGACCAGTTGTAGGGTGCCAAGGTGTTCTCTAAGATCGACTTGAGATCGGGGTAACATCAGTTGAAAATTCGTGATTCCGATGTTCCGAAAACGGCTTTCCAAACTAGATATGGCCACTATGATTTTCTAGTGATGTCCTTCGGTTTGACTAATGCCCCGACGGCATTTATGGATTTGATGAACTGGGTGTTCAGGCCGTATATTGATTCGTTTGTCATTGTCTTACTCGCGTAAAATGGAGGAGCACGAGCATCATTGGAGAGTGGTGCTTCAGGAGCACGAGCAACATTTTTGGTTAGATTCTGTTGCATTCTTGAGGCATGTTGTATCAGGCGAGGGTATTAAGGTAGATTCGAAGAAGATCGAGGCAGTTCAAAGTTGGCCTCGTCGTACCACATCGACCGAGATCAGGAGCTTCTTAGGTTATTATCGCCGGTTTGTGTAGGAATTCTCATAGGGTGCTCTGTTCTGATGGTCAGATGATTACGAGGCAAGCTTTCAGAAGCTCAAGATCGCACTAACTTCAACACCGGTGTTAGTGTTGTCTTCTGGTTCAGGGATGTTTACTTTGTATTGCGATGCTTCACGCGTTGGTTTGGGTTGTGTATTGATGGAGGAGGGGCGAGTTATTGCATATGCTTCACATCACCGGAAGCCGCGATAGTTCATGCTCTTAAGATCTGGAGGCATTATTTTTATGGGGCGTCCTGCGAGATTTACACGATCATCGCAGCTTACATCATTCGTCCAAGCAGAGGGATCTCGATTTGAGGCAACACAGGTGGCTTGAGTTACTAATAGATTATGACAATACCATCCTTTATCATCCGCGCAAGGTGAATGTGGTTGTAGATCCCTTGAGTAGAAAGGCGAAGAGTATGGGTAGTTTGGCATTCATTTCAGCAGAGGAAAGGCCATTGGCTTTGGACATTCAATCCCTGGCTAAAAGACTTTTGAGGTTTGATATTTCGAAGCCTAGCTGAGTTCTTGCATGAGTCGTCGCCTAGTCTTCACTATTCGAGTAGATCAAGGCTCATCAATACGATGACCGGCACTTGTTGGTTCTTAGAGAGACGGTACTATAGGGTGGTACAAAGGAGGTTACTATCGGTGAGGATGGTGTTTTGCAACTCCAGGGTCGTCTTTGTGTTCCTAATGTTGATGGATGGAGGGAAAAGATTCTAGAGGAGGCACACAGTTCTCGATATTCTATTCATCCAGGCGCTAAGAAAATGTGTGGCGACCTGAGGCAGCATTATATATGGCAGCGGATGAAGAAGGACATAATTGAGTATGTAGCGAGGTGCCTAAATTTCCAGTAGGTTAAGTATGAGCATCGGAGGCCAGGTGGCCTACTCCAGCGGATGGTTATACCTGAGTGGAAATGGGAGCGAATTACTATGGACTTTGTAGTTGGGTTGCCACGGACCTTGAGGAAGTATTATGCAGTTTGGGTCATTGTCGACAGGTTGACCAAGTCGGTACACTTCATTCCAGTTGTGACTATGTATTCTTCAAAGAGATTGGTCCAGATAGAAGAGTTACGCGGATCAGAAGGTGCATGATTTATCATTTATGGTGGGCAAGAATGTTCTCTTGAAAGTCTCGTCGATGAAGGGAATCATGAGGTTTGGGAAGAAGGGCAAGTTGGGCCCAAGGTTTATATGTCCATTTGAGGTGTTTAGACGAGTTGGGGAGGTTGGTTATGAGCTTTCCTTGCCTCCCAATCTATCGGGAGTTCATATGGTTTTCCACGTGTCTATGCTCCGGAAGTATCATGCCGACATGTCGCATGTGTTAGATTATAGCACGGTTCAGCTAGATGAGATCCTAGGTTATAAGGAAGAGCAAGTTCCCATTGTAGATAGGCAGGTTCGCCAGTTGAGGTCCAAGATGATTTCTGTGGTGAAGGTTCAGTGGAGGGGTCAACCAGTCGAGGAGGCGACTTGAGAGACCGAGGAGGATATGCAGAGCATATATCCACACCTATTCAGCACTCTAGGTACGATTCTAGACCCGTTCGAGGACAAACATTTGTTTAAGAGGTAGAGAATGTAACGAACCGACCGGTCATTTTGCTTTCTAGATCCCCGTTCCCTTATATAAGACTCCCTTTATGTGCTTATACAATTTTATGACTTGCGGGGATGGTTAGTTCGGATTTCGGAGTGTTCGGGCTGAAATCGGAACACTTAGTTCCTTGATATTGGCTTAAAAGGGTTGAGTTTGACATAGGTCAACATTTGTAGTAAACGAACTCGGAACTGGAATTTGATGGTCCTAATAGGTTTGTATGATGATTTTGGACTTGGGCATATATTCGGATCGTGTTTTGGATGAACCGGGAGCGTTTCAAAGCTTAATATTGAAAGTTGGCACATTGAAGGTTCTTCAAGTTCATTAAATTTGGTTTGGAGTAGGTTCTAGTGTTATCGAGGTTCGTTTGGTATTCCGAGCCAAGGAATTATTGGTGCAGTTTGACAGGGTCCCGTAGGGGGGGGGGAGAGAGGGGGCTCGGGTGCGTTTGGGATGGTCCGAAGCTAAGTCTCAAGCTGCTGGTGTGCTAGTTCTGGTTTCCTTCTTCGCGAATGCTGAAGGACCCTCACGTTCGCGATGAGTGATTTGGGGGACTTGACTTTTTGCTCTTCGCATTCGCGACGATGAGGCCGTGTTCCCGAAGCATTAGGACCTGTGTCCTTTGCGTTCGTGATGGCCTTGTCGCATCTGGATAGAAGGATTTTGGTCCTAGGGGTCTCTGGGTCATTGCTTTCGCGTTCTCGAAGGGCTGGTCGCATTCACGGCGCTTGGGCTGGCCTAGTCTTCGGGATCACGAGGCCCCTATCGCGTTTGTGAAGAGGAACTTGAGGGCCTGGGCAAGCTTTGCCTTTGCGATCGCGAGGCCTTTTTCGTGTTCGCGAAGAAGGAGCAGCTGGGCAGAGACTTTATTAAAGTCGGGATTTTGGTTATTTTGTTCATTTCTCTCTTTTGTTGGACGACTTTAGGGCTTCTTGGAGAAGGGTTTTCACCTAGCTATTGAAAGTAAGTAATTCCTACCCACTGTAAGTTTAATACATTGATTATGTGGTAGATTATAACATGTAAAGTTGTAGAAATTATGGGTTTAGTTGAAAAACCTAGGATTTGATAAAAATGAAAATTAACCACAAAAATGATTATGGAATTGGGTGAAAATTATATATTTCAGTTCGTGAGGCTTTGGAAATTATCTTGGAAAATTTCTGGATCCCGGGCACGTGGGCCCGAGGGTGAATTTTAGGAATCTTCCAATTTGGGTTTGGTAACTACGCTAATAATTAAATTATGAACTTGTGAGTGTATATTGATTAATTTATATAATATTTGGCTAGTTTCGATTTATTTGGCACCAAGTTGAGGATATTGAGTGGATTTGCGGACTGGAAGTGAGCTTGAGAATGAGGTAAGTCTCTTGCCTAACCTTATAAGAGGGAACTCATCCCCTTAGGTGTATGTTGTTGTGTACTACTTGTGTTGGGAGCTACGTACACACTAGGTGACAAGAGTCCGTGCGTAGCTATATTCCACGATATGTCCGGATAGTCTTACATTCACATCATTCTTTAATTGTACTGTTATGTTTGGTATGATATTTATTTGTCTTAAATAGAATTGAGACTAGGGATTTTAAATTTGCAAATTTCCAATGGATTGCTTATTTTTTGAAAGAATTGAGAAATACACAATAACACTGAGAAATCCATGTCCACTCACGTCGCAAGTATTTTCGTGAGCGAGGTAAACTTCTCTATTCTCTTGGCAGCGGGCCGTTCGCCTTGGCAGTATAATACATGCATCTATAGTTAGTGTCGTTCGACCCTCGACAGTCCACACAGTATTTTGGATTAGGCGGTACGACCTCAGCATAAATTGTGCGTGATAATACTCGGAGCCCTATTACACTTGATATTATGTTATGGCTTGAGATGTTATAATTTATTTAATGACCGAAATTGATTTGGAACTACTATGTGTTAAATGGAAATCTTGGAATTTACTATCAGTTAAACAATAATTTATTCACTGCTTGCTATTTTGCTATTTTTATTATTCACATACTCTATGCCTATTTTGCATTCATGTGTTTTATTAATGGCCTATAGTAAGTGTCGATATCAACCCCTCATCACTACTTCTTCGAGGTTAGACTAGATGCTTACTGGGTACATGTTGTTTATGTACTCACGCTACACTTCTGCACTAATCGCGTAGGATCTGAGGCAGGTGCATCTGGTGTCCATTCAGGCGCGCACCCCCATTACCCTGAGGCTTAGTGGTGAGCTGCTTTCTGAGTCCATTCTACAGCATCCGGAGTCTCTCTTTTGTATTTATTTTCTGTCTACCCTATTTCAGACAGTATCTTAGTGTTTTGTATATTCTACTAGTCGCTCGTAGGTGACACCAGCTCTTGGAAACATGCTAGTAGACTTCATGGCTTTAGAGCATTTATTTCACTACATTTGCTCTTTCATTAGTTTTTGCTTTACATTATTAAATTTTCCACTTCTCACTTATTTAAATTAAAAAAAATCAACTACCTTGAGACTTTTTTTTTGAAAAAAAGAACGAATACACGGGTAATTTACTGTTGGCTTGCGTAGCGGCGACGCTGGGTGCCATCACGGCCTATAATGGAAATTGGGTCGTGACAAGTTCAGTGTAGCTATTCTTGGTATATCTCTTCATTGTCTCATTTCCATTGTTTATCATTATCACACCGTTATATACCTATTAAGTCTTCTTATTTATTCCGCTAGGGCCTTGACCTAACCTCGTTACTACTCTACCGAGGTTAGGCTTGGCATTTACTGGATACCGTTGTGGTATACTCATGCTATGCTTCATCACATCTTTTTGTGAAGATCCAAGTACCTCTTACCAGCCCAAACACCAACGAGTCGAGTTCGAATTTGGAGACTTCAAGGTATACCTGCTAGCGTCCGCAGGCCTCGGAGTCAACCTTTATCTAGTCCTATCTCATTTTCCTTTTTTATAGATCCTGTTGTATAAGGATGGTTATTATACTCTTGTGGCATGATATCACCGAATTTTGGAGAGTTTGTTTCTGTTGAGTTGCAGAGTTTTTTAATAATAGTTGCTGAGTTATTTGAGAATTTTATCACTATCTTACTTACATCCTGTATGTATATTAGGCTTACCTTGTCTTACAAACAAGGTGCCATCACGACATCCTACAGAGGAAAAATTGGGGTCGTGACAATTTTGGTCACATTCTTAGATCTTATCAAGAAACCCCTAAACGGTCTCTTCCGAAAAATTCTCTCTCATAGATAAAGTTTTAACCTCATTTTTATTCTCATCTGGCATCATTGGGCTACATGAAATGTAAGTTTAACTTTATCTTTGAAGTGTCTTTCTTATTGCTTTTCTTTTTAAGAATAGAATTGCAGATGAATGTTCCTTTGCCATGTAAAATTCTAGTTGCAATTAGAGAATTCGAAGCTATAACGATAAGGCTCCAAATAGATGGAGAAAAAAGGGGTATGTACTTCACGGGATTAAACTATTGGAATGAGTTGTTATACTTGAATCTAGTAGCTACAGAAAGTAAGAGACAAATAAAACTGGCAAAATCTTGAGAATATTCGTATGCACCTAGTCATATTTGCCGTGTTCGAGTTTGGGTTAGAATTTGATAATAATGGAGATGCCTCGTCACGAAAACTTCGTCAATCTTAACCATTTTTGTGGCATATTTATGTAACTTTGCTGGAGAAGGAAAAGAAAAAGGAAAAGCGAAGGGAATGTCTCTAAATATTAGAAGTTTCTGCCTTCCTTTTATTTCTAGCTGAAAGTTCAATGTTTGGGCTCTTTCGAAAATCGATTGTGCCTAACTCTTGCAAATCTGGGATCTTTTTCTTTTTGATGCATACTGATCTTATTCTTTTCTTTGTATGAAATTTGAAATGGACAAGACTTGGATGCATTGTACCGATAGATTGAGCAATGTGTATTTAAAAGGAATTGATAATTTTCTTTAATTTGCTTTTGAGGATACAAGACCCCACTTGTGGGACTACACTGGGTATGTTATTGTTGTTGTTGTTGCTTTTGAGCATACAGAACTAGAAGGTGAAATTTCTTGTCCTTGTAAGAAATGCAACAATGTTTATCATAAGACTAGAGATGAAGTCAAGGAACATTTAATAATTTTTGCAATAGTAAAGGGTACACTCGTTGGCTTTATTATGGAGAATTTGCATCTGAAGAGCAAAGCACTAACAATAATGAATTAAGATAAGAAGAAGTACGAAAAGAGCAAGCTAGTGATATATTTGATATGATATATTATGATGTTGACCCTATGGATTATTGTAGTGGGGTTAAGAGTAAATATGTTGATACTTCGGAACCAACTTTTGAATTTTCTAAATTGTTGGATGACACAGGACAACAACTTTATCCCAGCTGCGAGCAATTCTCTAAGTTGTCACTGATTGTGGAACTATTCCAAATTAAGTTTCTTTTCGAGTTAAGTTATAAAGCAACATATAGCACAATGACGCTAGTTAAATGAGCACTTCCTTCTGGTGAAACTTTACCTGAATCATTCTACGGAGCAAAGAAATTGATTCGAAATTTAGGTCTTCGTTATGAAAAAATACATGCTTGTTAAAATGGCTGCATATTATTATGAAAACATAATGCAAAAGCAGAATCTTGCTTGGTTCGTGGTGAGTCTAGGTGGAAATCAGTTAAAGGTCAACAAACTAATGGGGTTACTCCGAAAAATAATGGAAACAAAGTTCCTCGAAAGGTTCTACGCTACTTCCCCTTAAAACCAATATTGCAATGGTTATTTAGGTCATTAGAAATAGCTTTTGACTCCGTCTACTCGTCTAAAGTATGGTCGGAAGTTTTCTTACATGGGTGCTCATAGATGTTTATTATCTAATCATAAGTGGCAGGTAATAAACATGATTTTAATGGGGAAGTAGAAAGAAGACTTGCTCCGAAAATGCTTTCTGGAGATGATATTTTAAACCAGTTGGCTAGCTTAGAAGGCTTTAAATTTGGTAAGACCCATAAGAAACAAAGACACGAAAAGGGTAAAGCCACTCATAACTAGAGGAAGAAAAGCATCATTTTCAGACTTTCTTATTGAAAAAATAATTTAATACGTCACAATTTAGGTGTCATGCACATTGAAAAAATGTGTGTGAAAATATTATTGGCACATTATTAGATATGGAAGGAAAAACAAAAGATAATTTGAATGCTCATCATGATTTGAAGGAAATGAGTATAAGAAGAGATTTGCATCCAACTCAAAGAGATGGAAAATGGTATTATCCAGCAACATGCTATACTTTATCACTAGAAGAGAAGTTTAAAGTATGCAAGATTTTGAAAACTATTAAAGTTCCAGATAGTTATTCTTCGAATTTAGCACCGTGCGTAAAGTTAAAGGATCGTAAAATTTATGGACTAAAGTGTCATGATTCTCATATTCTTTTGGAATAGGTGCTTCCTTTTGCAATTCGTGGAGTTGTGCCGAGAAATGTCTATGCTGCTATTACTGACCTAAGAATTTTCTTCAGAGAGTTGTGTTAAAAAACAGTAAGAGTTGATATGTTAGATCAGCTTGTAACTAAAATTCCAATAATGTTAAGCAAATTTAAAAAAAAATATTCCTACCAGCTTTTTTTAATATTATGGTGCACTTGGTTATTCATCTTCCACAAGAGGTTAAGATTGCTGGACAAATACAATGCAGGTGGATGTACCCAATAGAGCGGTATGTTTTTCTATTTCACAATTTAATTTAATTTCGGTTTAAGTTTTATAGAGTGGTGGTTAGACTGGCCATATTGTGTAGGGTATAATGTTGGCCGGTTAAGAACTCACATATACAAAAGATGAAAGTAGCAGAAATGAGGATGCTGAGGTGGATGTGCAGGCACACCAGAGTGGATAAGATTAGGAATGAAGATATTCGGGAAAAGGTGGGCGTAGCTTCCATAGATGAGAAGATGCGGGAAGCGAGACTCAGATAGTTTGGGCATGTGTGAAGGAGAACCCCTAATTTCCCAGTAAGAAGGTTTGAGCGGTTGGCTTTGGCGAGAACGAGAAGAGGTGGTGACCTAAGAAGTATTAGGGAGAGGTCATCAGGCAGGACATGGCGTGGCTTTAGATTTCTGAGGAAATTGCCCTTGATAGGAAGGTGTGGAGATCGAGCATTAGGGTTGTAGGTTATGAGGTGGTTGAGCATTTTTCTACTTCGTTTCAGGTGTAAGGATAGACTGATAGGGTTTGTCTTAAATTGCTAGTGGTTAATGTTGTATTCACACTATTCTTCCGTTTTTTTTAATGGTTATTGCGTTTCAACTATTTTATGGTTCTTATTGTGTTGTTATGATTTCTATTGTTGCTGTTGATGGTACTGATATATTTTCTTTTTCGTCATTTTTGTTTTCTTGAGCCGAGGGTCTATCGAAAATAGCCTCTCTACTCTATCGGGGTAGGGGTAAGGTCTGCGTACATACTACCCTCCCCAGAACCCTTACCTGTGGGATTTTACTAGGTTGTTGTTGTTGTTTTTGTGGCTTGTTAAAATATCATGCTAAGAGTTTAACTGCCTGTTATATCATGTAGATTCTTCTGCAAATTAAAATGTTGTGTTCGCAATATATGTCGACCTGAAGGATCTATTGTAGAAGAGTATATTGTTGAAGAAAGTCTAATATTTTGTTCAAGGTATTTACATGAAAGTGGGAAAAGGTATAATCCAATGGACAAAAATCATGAAGGAGATCATGTTTAGTCATACAATGGATTATCAATATTTGAACAGAAGGGTTGCCCTTTATTAAAAATCATCTATAAATATTTAAGAAGTTGAGCGAAAACAAGCTCATCTTTATGTGTTGAGAAATTGTGAAGAAGTTCAACCATTTATACGATATTGTTTCTTTATGGTATTATATATTGTTAATTTAATTTTGTTAGCCTTTTCTCATTATTATTGTTATTTTAAACCGTGAGTACGAGTAGACCAGTAGGAACATGATCTTCGATGATTGGTTTTTTCACCTAGTAAGTTTTTATTGTATTTTTAATTTTTTTTATAATACTTCTTTAGAATCACTAGTTTATTTATTTATTTTATATAGATTGTGCAAATGCGCAAGAAAAAATTTCACATGCAAGTTGCGAATTGTATTCTTTGGCTAGAGGTCCTTTTGATGGAGTCCAAAGATTCAAATGGTATGAAATAAATTGTTTTAGGTTTCATACTAAGCAACTCGAAGGAAACTGAGCGAAGCAAAATAGTGGCGTTTTAGTACGCGGAATAGTGAATGGTAAATATATAGATTATTATGGTGATCTAACTAAACTAGTAGAACTTCAAAGCCTCAAAGGTCAATGGATTGTTTTATTTAAATGTGGTTGGTTGGATGTTGATCACATTTGGAAATGAGTGAAGATAGAAAACATGGCTTTGTTAATGTTAATACTAACCGAAAACTAGCAACAAATGAACCAATTGTACTTGCATCTCAAGTAGAACATGTATTTTATGTCAAGGATAATCTTCTTTCTAATTGGTCAATTATCTTGAATGATCATTCTACTTATTTTACTGGTGTTGCTGTCAGTGAAGAAACTTCTCAACGAGATGCTCATAATTTCTCATGTACATTTGAGGAAGATGAAGACTTTATGAATTGGGGAAGAAATGATCTCGATGTTATCGATATTGATGTTACCTTAGCTAATGATATTATTGAAGACATCGAATCAGACCCTGAAACTGATGATGCAGATTTGTTACTGTAAATATTTAAAAGTTATATATGCATATTTGTTTACACTAAATTAATGTTTATACTTTTTCTTATATGATCAGCTGAGAATTTCAAAACTCGAGCTTTAGCCGTTGGTCACGGCAATGCCATTAGTTGCCAGAGCTTAATTGCTTGTCATCCCAATCAAAGTGTGTTAATTTGTATGCTTCTTTGTTTATTGAAAATCTAGGCACAGACCACAGAATTTATTACGAATTTCCAACCCATGTTCCGCCTTATAAAGGAATTCATAAGGTAATATCTGGGATGAATGTTATGAGATTTTGATGCGATTGCTTCTGTTAACTAGTTGCCAATCAGTGTCCGAATTCCAAAGTCAGCGATTCTAACCAAGAGCAGACATTTCCACTTTCCAGATTTAGAGTACTGGTTGGTAGAAACACAACTAAAAGATTATTCGTTTAAGATTAAAATATATATAGCACTCATGAATAACTATATATGTTGATGTTAACTTTTCAATGGTGGTATTGTTTACTCCCACAATAAGCTACCTTTGTAATTATGTATGAATTGTTTTCAGTATATTTGGACCATGTAGATTCCATGTTCTGCATAATTTTAGCATATCATGGTTTCAACATGAATGTTGTAATACATGTACCGACTATGACAAATTAATGTAGCTACTATGTCCCAACAGCTGCTACTAGTTTTGAAAATTGAAGCAACACTATTTTTTTAGCTATAAAATTATGTGCAAACAATTATATTGTAGCCAGACAGTGATGTCAAAAGCATGGCAAAAAATTAGAATTAGCTACAATAAAAATTCTTGGTTATATAATTTTTCCATGATATTCCATCATAGCTATTGGCCCCACTAATGCCATTATTTTTATAACATGAAGCATAGGTGTTTAATATTTTATTTGACATAATTTGTCGTAGCTAAAAGGTTATTATTTAAATTTGGCTATTTCAAGTTCTTTTCTTAAATGTTTACTTTAGCACCAACTTAAACTCCTTGTGGGTTCGACCTTGACACATGTTGGGATTTATAATTTAGTGACTGTTTCACACTTTGCAATTGGGTGTGAAATTGGATGTGATCAGTCCCATTCTTCATATGTCTCAATCATTTTTACTCCATTACCCTTATTTGGTAAGTGGATTGTTGTGGACATTTGGTGCGGGCTCATTTAGTTGGATCACGTTAGTGTCTATCAGCATTTGTATCTTATCCTTCAATGTGCGGTATTTTTAAAGGTATTGACCCTTTATGCCTGAATGATAAGCATAAATCTTGTTGAGATTGACCTATTAGAATGAGCTCTCAGACACTACAGCATGGACATGGGTGATGTAACCAGCAACTTTCAATCTCTCATGCAACTGGGCTATGTGTTCGGCAAGAAGAGTGTATTGCTTTGTAACGATCCGGCTAGTCGTATTGAGAGATGTAGCTCCATTCCCCCATTTACTGTTCATCTTATGCTTAATAGTTTCTATGTGGCTTACCGGGGTAGTTGGTTCGGGTCCGGAGAGGTTTCGGAATGAACTGAGACACTTAGTCTCAATGTTGGAAGCTTAAGTTAAAAAGGATGTTGACTTGTATGAAAATGGTGCTAGAATGGAGTTTTGATAGTTCTATTAGCTCCGTTGACTGATTATTGATTTGGAAGCATGTCCGGATAGTGATTTGGAGGTCCGTAGTTGAATTAGGCTTGAAATGGTGCAAGTTAGAAATTTTTAAGTTTCACCGAGGGTTGACTTTGGGGTTACCGGGCTAGGATTTTGATTTCGGGAGTTGGAGTAGGTCTGTTATATCATTTTTGACTTGTGTGTAAAATTTGAGTTCAATCGGACGTGATTTATTGGTTTCTACATCGAATGTAGAAGTTAGAAGTTCAAAAGTTCATTAGGCTTGAATCGATGTGCGATTCGTGGTTTTAGCGTTGGTTGATGTGATTTGAAGGCTCGACTAAGTTCTATCGTGTTTTGGGACTTGTTATATTTGGTTGATGTCCCGGGGGCCTCGGGTGGAATTCAGATGGTTAACGGATCAAAAATTGGCTTAAGTGTTATGTGGGTCCTTTAGGTCTAGTGTCATCGCACCTGCTGTGCGTTTGGCCGCAGGTGCAGAGCTGCAGAAGCGGCTAAGCTGGCTCAGGTGCAAAGAAAAGGAAGGTCTATAGGGTTCGTAGGCATGGAATAGGTTCCACACATCTGCGCGAGGCCGACCACAGAAGCATATTTGGATAGACAGCATGGGCGTCACAGAAGCGAAGGAAGGTTTGTAGATACGGTCCCATAGGACCACAGGTGTGAAATATTGCCAGTTTAGTGGGTTTCATTGTAGCGTGGATTTCTCCACAAAAGCGGATGTGCAGGTGTGAGCTTCAGACTCCGCAGGTGCAGAAATGCCTGTGACGTGTTAAATTCAAGGGTTTCCGAGATTCTATCATTTTTGGACTTTGCAAACTCGGTCTAAGGCGAGTTTTGAGAGGGATTTTGAAGGTATTCTTGAGATCAGTCACTTGTGGTTGTTTTTATTCAATAATTTTGTTTCCCCATTGAATTTCTCACCTAGTTTGTGTGCTCTGAGGTGTACATTTGGGAGTTTGAGGATAGGGATTTGGAGAGTTAATTTTGGAATCTGAGTGACGATTTGGTGTCAGATTTTTGTAAATTTGGTATGGTTGGACTCGTGGTTGAATGGGCTTCTGGATTTTGTAACTTTTAATGGATTCCGAGACATGGGCCCGGGAGCCAACTTTTTAGTTGACTTATTGACTTTTGATTAAGAACTTCATATTTCATATGAAATTGATTTCTATAGCTTGAGTTGATTGTATCAATTTGTTTATGGCTAGATTCGAGGCGTTCGGAGGCCGATTCATGAGGCAAGGGCTTGCTAGTGAAGTGATTCGATTTGCCTGAGGTAAGTATCGTATTGAAACCCAGTTGAGGCACCAGTTGCCTGAATTGTTGTGATAGCCATATGCTTTTGAGTGCGTACATACATGGGGATGATCCTATGTATGGGCACCAGGATTGTATATTCATGTTTGGGTTGTGCTTGGGCTTTTATAAGACCGGAAATGGTTGTTGAGCTTCAAGCTTTGGTATCTAGCATGTTGTATCAGTTTATGTGATCTAGTTGAGCCATGATTGCACTACTTAGAGGTTTAATCCGAGAACAAACTTGATAATTGCTTTTCATTGATGAAATTGTCGGTTTTGACAACGATAACACACTTTACAGATGCCTACACTTTAGCATGTTTTGCTATTGAAAATGTTAGGATATGTGAGTTGTCGGCTTGCCTACTATCATGATAGGCGCCATCGCGACATGTCAAATTTTAGGTAGTGACAAGTTTGTATCAGAGCCTAGGTTACATTGGTCTCACGAGTCATGAGCAGGTTTAGTAGAGTCTTGCGGATCGGTACTGAGACATTTGTACTTACCTTCGAGAGGCTGCCGAGCCCTTAGGAAAGCTTCTCATTATTGTATTATTGTCATGCTAATTTGTTGACTTCGGGAACTAAACTTCTGTTATTCTATTCTTTCATGAATGCTGAGGGCATCTACTACCGGTCAGGACGGACAGCCACCAGTACCACCGGCTAGGGCCACGAGACGCCGGGATCTCGGTAGGGGCCACGATAGGGGTAGAGGTGCAGCTCGTATAGTAGCTAGAGCAACACCTGCAGATCCACCAGTTGTTATAGCATACCAGCTAGTGCCCATTGTGATTCCAAGCCTTTAGGAGGCTTTGGCTCATATTTAGACTATGTCCACTAGCCTTGCTCAGGCGATTTTTGTTCAGACCGCGCCAGCCACGTCTCAGGCTGGGGGAGGTACCCAGAATCGCACCGCCCGTACTCTAGCAGAGGAGATGCAGCGACTTCAGAGACCGGGGGTACTACCAGCCTAGCTGGTTGCAGTTGCTCAAGCCTGGGTGGGTCCTGTTATGAGTGATGATGAGCAAAAGAGACTATAGAGATTTAGGAGGCTCCAGCCTCCATCATTCAGTGGGGATGAGTTACAGGATGCCCGGAACTTCTTAGATAGGCCCCAGTAGATTCTTTGTACATGCCAGTCGGTGGAACACCACTTTCATGGCATAATTTATCCGTTCTCTTCTTGGAGAAACTTGTGCCACAGACCCGCACGGAGTAGCTCCACAGGCAATTTGAGCACCTGCGTCAGGAGGACATGTGTGTTACCCATTATGAGATGAGATTTTCAAAGTTTGCTCATCACACAGTTTGGTTGATTACCACTGAGAGGGAGAGGATTAAGAGGTTCATGTATGGCCTCACCTATCAGTAGTGTTTTGTTATGACATGGAAGACTATCACAGGTGCTACGCTTGATGAGGTGGTTGATATTTCTCGGAGGCTAGAGATGGTTCGTAGTTACGAGTGTGAGGAGAGGGAGGCCAAGAGGCCTCGTGGTTCGGGTAGTTTCAGTGATGTCTCTTCTGGGAGTCAATCCCACCATAGTAGGGGTCGTCCTTATAGGCCCACTCAGATGACTCGTCCAGCTCATCATGGTGCATGAGGTAGCCATGGTTCTTATAGTTCTTGCTCGGGTCATTCTTCATTCATGCACTACCAGCGTAGAGTTCTAACCATGCCTCATCTGCTCAAGTTTCTACAGGCAGTTCCTCGGGTTATCAGGAGCAGCAGCTCCGTTAGAGGAGAGGTTGTTTCGAGTGCGGAGACTTGAGTAATCTCAAGAGGGATTGCCCTACATTGTTGAGTGGGGTTGCACAGTATAGTTCTCGGCTGATGATACCTGCACCAGCAGTTACAACACTTGCTCAGCCAGCTCGGGTTGGGGCCAGGCAGCTAGAGGTCGCCCTAGAAGGGAAGGCCAATCAGGTGGCGGTCAGGCTCGATTCTATGCTATTCCTGCCAGGCCAAAGGCCGCTACTTCAGATACATTGATCACAGTTATTGTTTCAGTGTGCCACAGAGATGCTTCCACATTATTTGACACTAGTTCCACTTATTCCTATGTATCCTCCTTTTTAACTTGTTATTTGGATCTACCCCGTGAGTCGTTAGTTTCACTGTTCATGTCTCTACGCCGGTGGGCGATACTCTTTTTGTGCATCATGTATATTGGTCGTCGGTAGTGACTATTGAGGATTGGAGACTAGAGTTGATCTCTTATTTCTTAGTATGGTTGATTTCGACGCAATCTTGAGAATAGATTGGCTGTCTCCATGTCATGCTATTCTGGATTGTCACGCTAAGACCATGACGTTGGCAATGCCGGGGTTCCCAAGAATCGAGTGTAGTGGTTCTCTAGATTATGTTTCCAGCACGGTGATTTCTGGCCCAACGGATGGTTGGGAAGGGGTGTTTGTCTTATTTGGCCTTTGTGAGGGATGTTGGTGCTGATATTCCTACAATTGATTCCGTTGCGATGGAACGAGATTTTTCGAATGTGTTTCCTGCGGACCTGCATGGCGTGCCACCTAACAGGGATATTGACTTTGGTATTGACTTGGTGCCGGGCACTCAGCCTATTTCCATTCCTCTGTATCGTATGGCACCAGCGGAGTTGAAGGAATTGAAAGAGCATCTTCAAGAACTTCATGATAAGGATTCTATTTGGCCTAGTGTGTCGCCTTGGGTGTACCGGTTCTATTTGCGAAGAAAAAGGATGGTATCATGCGGATGTGCATCAACTATAGGTAGTTGAACAAAGTTACAATCAAGAACACGTATCCTTTGCCACGTATTAATGATATATTTGACCAGCTTCAAGGGGTGAGGGTGTTCTCTAAGATTTACTTGAGGTCTAGGTATCACCAGTTGAAGTTATGGACTCGGATATTCTAAAGATGGCATTCAAGACCTGTTATGGTCACTATGAGTTCCTTGTGATGTCTTTCGGGCTGACTAATACGCTCAAATTACACCTTAAGAATAGTGTAAGCGGTCGGTGTCAAATATAATAACCCAAACGAGGTTGGGGTCGAATCCCACAGGGAATAGGTGTGAAATGTTTATCTAATTAGTGTAATACTCGACTAAGTCGTAATTCTATCAAGTAATTCAAATAATAAAAGAGTATTGAACGTAAGGATAAACAAAAACTGATGTCAATATTGTGAATGTAAATAATATGAAATAAAGAAACCAAGGTTGTGTCCCCCTTAATATAGTAGATGCTCTTGATATTAATATTGAATATTTCCAACGGAAAACTTTCTTGATATGCAATTGATGTTTAATTTACTATCCAATATTTTCCAATAATTGGATAATATATCCTCTTTATGATTTTTCCAAATACAAAAGAGTTGTGATTAAGAACAATCAATTAATACCAAATTAAAACCGACTTATATTCCTAAGCGATTTTATTAAATAAGGTTTAAAGCCTTGAGTCTTTGTTATTTATTTCTACCAAATTCTATCCCACTTTTCCAAGATAAGATAGAATTAATTTGCGTTCGTTAATGTTTGCAACCACTAACAATTATTTGAAGAACAGGAAATAAATAAATATCAATCTTCCATTGAAATCATATTGAATATCAAAATCTCAACAACATTCTACCCATCATGGGTTCACAACCTCAGCGTTTGAATTTAGTTACTCATGCTGAAAATTGAAGAATAAAGAATAGTAATTGTCATCATCTTACAAAATAGAAGGTAATTGATCCCAAAAGCTTCCAAAAATTCAAACTAGTTAATTGCCCGTACTTTGTACTCTCAATTCTGACAAGATGTCCCTCACAAAATCCTATTAAACCTATTTATAAAGGCCCAAAAACCGAGGCGAATTTCGAACTGATTTGCCCCTGCAGTAATAATGCGGACCGCATTTCTGTCGCAAAACAAAAGTGTGGACCGCAATTCTTCATCGGCTGTCGCGGATTTAACCCGAGAGTTTTGCCTTCATCGAATTTTGGTTTGCGGTCCGCATGTTGGTTATGCGATCGCGAAATGCGATCGCATTCTCCACTCTGATTTTCACCCAGAAAGTCTGTTTGCGTTTGCGATTTCACCTTGTTATTTTGCGGTTCGCATTCCTGTTTTGTGGTCGCATTTGCGACCGCATTCTCGACATGAAGAATTGCCCAGAGTTCTGTCCTTGTTTGCAATCTGCTTGTGAATATGCGGTCCGCATTTGCTGTTTGCGACCGCATACTCACATTTGCGATGCTCTTAACTTCTTTTCCTGTCTTCAGCTGGCTTTTTGAACTCTTTTCCGTACTTCTGGGTCCTTACACTCGATATACTGCAAATACACTAAAATTACATAAGTATCAGTAGAATTTGCACGTAAAACAAGTTAAACTTTAAGCAAGTAGTATCAAAATGTGCTGAAATTACCCGGCACATCACTAAGTAGGTGGGTTATCACCTACGGGGTAACCTACGAATGTGTGATCCTTATGATGTTGTGTGGAGGCTTTCTTTCCTATAAGTGGGTTATATTTGTGCGATTTGAGTTTGGATCGGTTGTAATAGTTGACCTGACCGTCGCGAGGATGAATGCGAGCTTAGCAGATGATTTGAAGTATTATATGGTTTGTGTTACATGAGCTTATGAAGTATTGAGTTGAATCTCACTATGATATTATGGAAGTAATAGAGCATGGTCATTATGAGTTATCTAGTGTTTTGAGGGGAGTCTGCTATCAACGATTTGGTTGCAGGGTTACGTATTGTATTGGTTTCGATCTGAGACATGCTTGTAGATCGGTATGACTTGCAGAGGCTGGTTTTGAGGATGACTTAAGCAAGGAAATTTCTAGATGTATGGTGTACTACACATGATGGATATATAGTAATCTTAGAATGACTCAGATTTGTTGTTCATAGTAGATGTGATGTACTAAGGAAAAGGGATTCACTCGGTTGCTTAGAGGTGTAGATTACTTCTTTGGGTGTTATTTAGCTAATGGGGAACAGGTCGTTCGGCTCGTTTCGGCAGTGCAATTGAGATTTGAGTAGAGTGGATGACTCTCGAGAAGGTTCTAATGGATTCAGGAGTTATATCTAGCAATTGGGAATTTTTAGTATTTGTATATGGCTAGAATCTAAGATTTACCTTGGATAATGTCGAGACTCGCAGTATTTTACTTCATTTTGGATTATACATTTCAGTATCGGTAAGGTGAAGGAAATGAATTTAGATTCACAGAAGGTCACTTCAGAGTGGGTGTCTCGATTATGGTACTTTTGGGGTGCTTAAGAAGGTATACAACGATTTATGGGCCTTAGGGCGGTGTGGCGTTATGTTATGATCTCTTGTAGTGAGATTTGGGTAAGGATCATGATGTTTTGGCAAGGAGAAGTGTCACCTTGAGGGTAATTCGGAAGGAACTCAGAGAAATAGGATAGCTTGATAGTAGGTTGGATCAGCACGGTAATGGATATGATCGGTTCTTTGGGTACTTATAATGTGGTGAGTCTCTACAGGTGTTTTTTGGCAATACTCTTGAGCTTGGCGACTCACGTGGCTTGGATGAGTTATAGAGATTCAGTTCTTTGGTTATGTACAAATGGGTTTCGAAGATTTTTCAATGGTTTCTACCACGATTTGAGATGGATATTTCCTACCGGCGTGAGGAGCATGTTGTATATTGTGATTTTCTCGGGGATGATATCAAATGGAGGGTTTCCGGGTTACCGGGTATGTATTTTGCTTGTGACTCAGAGTTGATTATGAGATTCTCATACTTTTCATATGATGGCATGATTAGATGAGGTGTGGTTTGAGATGGGGATTTGCATGTGCAAGTATATGATTCAGTTCCAAAAGGAAGATCATGAGTTTATGCAGCACAACAATTCTGGATACCGGCACTAATTGGTATTACCTGATAAGAGTGTACATTCAAAAGGTGACTGTGTTTTGACTTACGGATACTTCATTGGTATTACAGTACTCGCCTGGCTGATCGACTGCTGATATTCAGATTTTTCTATGTGGCACGGAAGAATTATTGAAGTATTCCTCGCTGGATGATCATGTATGAGAGATGTGTTAGACATTCGGGTGGTGGAGCTGGGATGTGATATGGTGACTCGTGTGTTCTAGGGATTTGGAGACTGGGAGTTCTCAGAAGCAGACTGTTTCGCGGTCGGGGAGTGTGAAAATGTGGCAAAAGCTAGACAAATGATGGTATGCATTATGGTTAGGTCATTGTGGGCTTTCCGAGGGTTATTTATCTATTTGTGGGTGACCAGAGTTGATTTTGGGCCCATTGGTAGGCCCAATGAGGATGTGTATCCGATACCGGGTAGGATTGGTTGACTCTGTACTGCTATTGTTGAGGGATCTACCATCCGGTTAGAGTTGAGCTTATACGTGTTTTGATATGATCTATGTGTCACTCCTCTAAGCTACAAGGGGTTGTGATTTGTTGGTTATATGCACACATGGTGGAGTTCTGTTTGGGCCTTTTAGCGAAATTCGAGCGAGATGGTGATTAGGGGTGTGGTATGGTTGATTACGCCTTGGTTATGGTCTTTTCTGGTTGTGGTAGACTGTATTGTTTGCTTCTTCATGATTATGGCCATGCACTTTGTGTACTTGATGTCAAATTGCGTGTAGTTGCTGAATTGGAGCATTGTGGCTTAAGGTATTTCATATGGATCAGTGTTTGGATGGGGTCACGCATTGCAGCGAAATTATGTTGAGATATGATCCTTTGTGTTAGATTAGTGTGTCTTGGTTCTACTATGTATGATGGGTTCATAGCATTGCGGTTGTGGGTGCATTTGAATTGTTACGTATTGGTGCACGGATTTCACAGTTTGTGGCTCTAGGTTGAATTGGTGTGCCATGTTAGTAGCGCGGTTGTATATGATAAGATGAGGTCGTCAGACCTAGAATGGGTACTATCAGATTTGTTTACAGTGTGTTTGGAGGAATAATATCGTGAGTCGGCATAAATTTGCGCTATGGTTCTGGTCAGGCGAGAAAGATCCATGAATTGTTGATCTGATAAGTGGTTATGAGTTTCTGCATGTCTCTTTCATCATCGGAAGTGTGTGAAGGTTTTAGATGAGGTTTTGTTTGATATGAGGTTTATTACCGGTACCGGATTTGTTTTGAGAAGCTATTGCGGTCGAAAGTTATTGCTATGAATATTTGAGTTATGTGGTATATTATGTGATTATATCTTTGGTTAAGGTTATGGCCCGATACAGCTCGTTCACTTATACAGTGTGTAAATGCGAGATTCGAGTCTTGTAGGAAGTTCTGGATGTTGGAAATTTGATTCTGAGGTTCACGGACTAAGGTTGAAGTAATGATCCTTAGTTATGTTGTGTTGTCGGGTCTATATGGAATAGAGTGATGTGGGATCACCCCCGGGTATGTGCATGGTGAGGTTATACGGAGATTTGATGGCTTTGGAACTACTCTAGGCACGTTCGAGGACGAACGTATGTTTAAGTGCGGGAGAATGTAACGACACTGCCGGTTGGTTTGAGCATTTGCATTTCGTTCAGCTATTTGAATCTTGAGCAGCATCGTATGATGTATTATGACTTGTGTGAATCGTCGATTTTGGTTTTCAGGTTATTCGGAATTGATTTGGAAGAATGAATTTCATGATTGAAGCTTTAGAGCTGGAAGAGTTGACCAAGGTTTACTTTTTAGATTGGAGTTTTGATGGTTCTGTTAGGTTTTTGGACTCCGGCGTATGCCCGGATTCGAATTTGGACTTTTCTAGAAGGTTTCAGAGCTAATTGACGAAAGTTAAAAATTTGAAGGTTTAGAAAGTTCATAAGTTTGACCTATAGTTAACTTTGAGGATATCGGATTGCGATTGTGGTTTCGAGAAATGGAATAGCTTTATTATGTCATTTGGGACTTATATGCAAAATTTAAGTTTGTTCCGGGTTCATTTGATATGTTTCGGCATGAGTTTTGGAAGTTGAAAGATTCAAAGTTCATTAAGTTTGAATGGAGGTGCGATTCGTCGTTTAGATGTTGTTATGCGTGATTTGATGCCAAGAGCAGGTCCGTGTTAGGTTATGAGACTTGTTGGTATGTTCGAATAGGGTCCCGAGGGGCTCGGGTGAGTTGCGGACGTGTTTCGGACCATTTTTCATTCATATGTGGTTGCTGATTTTCTGGTATCTCAGGACTTATTCGCGATCGTGAAGACTAGGATGCGATCGCATAGTGTATTGGAAGAACTAGTCTTTTTCCATTCATCGCGTTTGCGGCAGTGGTATAGCGTTCACGTACCTTTGGTGGCTTGAGCATAGTGATGAGTTGAGAAGCTAGGGGCAGAAGATTCTTCTTCGTGTTCGCATTGTTCATGTCGCAATCGCGTAGTGTAGGTACATGTGTTCATCGCGTTTGCATGTGATGTTTCGCGAACGCGTAGGGTATTTTGGAGGCTGCTGAGTTTATTCTTCGCGATCGCGTAGAATGTCCCGCGATCGCGTAGGGTATTTCATTCCGGTGAATATAAAGTACTCTGTTTCGAAGGTTTCGGCCATTTTATCATATATGGAGCTATGGAGCTCGGATTGAAGCGATTTTCACCACATAGATTGGGGTAAGTGTTCTCTACTCGGTTTTGATCTTATTTCATGAATTTCGTTTTTGGCATTTGATTGAGAATTTCAAGAGGGAAATTTGGGGGGTTTTGTCTAAAGTTTCATAGAGTAAATTTTTGAGTTTGGAACGTTGATTTGGAGTCGTATTTGAGTGAAACTAGTATTGTTGGACTTGTAATTGAATGGGTTGTCAGATTTTGTGAGTTTCATCGAGTTTCGAGGTGCGGGCCGAGTTTGACTTTTTGGTTGACTTTGGGCTTTTGATTAAAGATTCGACCTTTATCGATTAGGTTTGTTTCCTTTGGCATTATTTGATGTTCTTGAGTTGCTTTTGGGTAGTTTCGAGCCGTTCAGAGGTCGGTACACGCTAGATGGCATTTTGGAGCATCGTTTGTCTTGCTCGGTATTGGATTTGGCTTGTACGAGGTAAGTAACACTTCTAAACTTGGTGCCAAGGGTATGAACCCCTAAATATACGTGATATGTGTTTGGTGTTGAGGTAATGCACATTCTAGGTGACGGGCATGTGGGTGTGTACCGTGTGAATTATGACTCGGTTGTTTCTCTGGTACTGTGTAGTTACCTAATCTTGTCTTTATCCATGAGATTTCCACGTGCTAGTGTAATTGAGCTGTTATCAATATTAGAAACCATGTTTGGGCTATATGCTTATCCTGTTGGGACCCACTGAGGTCATTTATGTTGTTGAGCTATTCGCTTAAATTGCAATTACATACTTATTTATACTCATTCATTACATATCATATCTCAGTCTCCATTATCATTTGTCTCACATCATATTATCATTGTTTGGGCCGATTGGCATGAGATTTGTGAGGTTGAGAGAATGGAGAGATTGATGACTGAATGAGGCAGAGGGCCTGATTGTGAAGATGTTAATGGGATCGAGCTGCACGCCTCAACAGGCTTTATTGATTTATGTCATGATTGGCTTATTATAGCGCTTGGGCTTGATCATCCCCTCCGGAGTCTGCACAAACATAGTGAGCGGAGGTACCTACTGAGTACGAGTGTCGAGCGCGAGTGCGAGTGCGAGTGCGAGTGCGAGTGCAAGTGTCGAGCGCGAGTGCCGAGTGATTGGGAGGACTGAATGAGAGGACTGAGTGACTGTGAGGACTGAGTGACTAGGAGGACTGAGTGAATTGATACTCTGAGAGTATGCATATGATTTTAGTACTGTGTTGCATTGCATTCGACATGCACACTTAAAATATAGGCATAGAGATGCGTTTTCCTCATGTTGTATTGTATTACATTATTCATGACTTCTTATACACATTGACATGTTGGCATAGAGGTGTACTTTTCTCATACTATTTGATAACAAGACTTCTTAACTGTTGTTGAAAGTTTTTATGAAAAATCACAATTTTTCAAACTTACTGACATTTTGGTAATTTCAGTAAAAGATTTGGATTTTACTGTTATACTTAAAAAGCACAACTAACTGTGAACAAGCTGAGCATCATATCTCTGAGTTATTTCTTGTACCATTATTATTATATTGTTATTAACTGTTGTTGGTTATTGGAGTTGGACTCTGACCCTTGTCCCAGCTCGTCACTACTTTCAACCTAAGGTTAGGTTTGTTACTTATTGAGTACATTGGGTCGGTTGTACTCATATTACATTTCTGCACGACCTTGCGTGCAGATGTTGGATGTTGATGTTGCTGTGTATGGCGGGAGCTGGATTTGAAGATGTACCTGTGTTTCGGTCATAGCTGTCTCTTGTCCTTGGTCCCTATAGAATTTTTAATCTGTTCATGTATTTTTCAAACAGATGATGTATGTATTTCATACCAGCTTTGTTTACTCTAAATCTTAGAAGTTCATGACTTGTACTACTAGTTCTTGGGAATTCTTTGTATAATTGTTCAATTGTATTATCATTTCTTCTCTTAATGAATCTCATTTGAATTGGTTTATTGTTAACTGGCTTATTTCGTGGGTTGAGTTAGGTGCCATCACGGCTAGTTGGATTTTGGGTCGTGACAGCAGGGGCACGTCAGGTGTTAGCCTTCGTGATCGCGAGGGCAAGTCCACGTTCGCGTAGGCTTGGCAGCTAGTGGGTCGTGATCGCGAGCCTGGGGTCGCATTCGCGTTGTGTCTTATGTTGGAGCTGGATTTTTTATATTCGCAATCGCGAGGAGGGTCCCGCGATCGCGATGCATATGCCTGGGCAAAATATTTAAGTACTCTATTTCGAGGGTTTTGGTTATTTCTTCATATTTTGGGTTAGAGAGCTCGGATTTGGGTGATTTTGGAGGGGGTTTTCACGATTTGGATTGAGGTAAGTATTTTTGACTCAGATTTGTTCATTATCCATGAATCCATCCTTATTTTTAGCAATTAATTGATGAATCTAGGTGAGAAAATTGAGGGTTTTAGTAAAAAGCTTTTCTAAAATGTAATTTGAGGATTCGAACCCCGATTCTGAGTCGGAATTGGATGAAATTGGTATGGTTAGACTCGTATTTGAATGGGTGTTCGAAATTTGTGTATTTTGTCGGGTTTCAGGGTGCGAGCCCAGATTGACTTTTTCGGCTGACTTTTGATTTTGGTAAAGATCGGAGCTTTATTGTTTGGGGTTGCTTTTTGCGGCATTATTTGATGATATTAAGTTGTTTGTGACTATATTCGAGCCACTCGGAGGTTGATTCGCGCGGGTAGGGCTTTTTGGAGTATTGATTCATGCGTTTTGAGGTAAGTAACATATCCAAACTTGGATTTGAGGGTAATTATCCCTGAGAACTACATATTTGAGATGTTTTGGGGGTGACGCACGTGCTAGGTGACGGGCGTGTGTGCATGCACCAGAATATTCATGATCCGGGTGCATCTTAGACTTACTAAGAGAATTGTTTTGCCAACATGCATCGTTATATTCGTGTTTTCTCTACTTGAGTAATTATTTAAGTTATGATTCATGTTAGAAATCATGTCTAGGCTAAGTGTTTACTCGTTTGAGACACAATAGGGTTACTCTTGTCGTTTTGAGCTATTTACCTTAATTGTACTGGTTTAGAGATTTTATGGGTAAATGGCATAATACTCTTAAGAACAAATATGAATAATAGCTCTTTATAGCAGTGAAGGCATAACCTTTCCTTTTCCCCATAGATTCTCTTCACCGACTCTTAACGTTCCTAAAGGAGAACTTAAAAGTTAAAACGTACAATATAGTCATTGCTAAAGTAAAAAAAACTCCTCTTTATCTGTCAAGTCTGTGTCACGAATTACAAATGTTTTGATTACAAAATGAAAGTACTCGTGAAATAACATTTTTTGCATCTGCAAATGAGCTGTAGCTACCGAGAATATACAAAATAAAGAAGGTAAACAAAAAAACTAAAAACTTGCAAAAGATATAGGCATACTTCGACCCTTTAGTGTTAAGTCCAGCCCTTTCAAGTACAAAGATATGGTAATACAAATATATTGGAGTATACAATGCAATTTTTAGATGCATGTACGTAAAAATAGATGATTAAAAGCTTTGCCCAAATTATTATTTCCTACAAATGATATGGGCTCATTACATGTGGGGAGCTATTTTAACAAATACTAGCTTTAGTGTATGAGCGTTGCACGTGTGCTTAATGTCATTCAATACAATATGTGTGCAAGAAGAATATGTAAATTAAGTCATCAATGATAAGTTTTAAATAACTACATTATGTTAATATTTTATAATAAATAACTTAGTATGTAAAAGATATAGGTATGTTTTCATTTGTTGAAATGAAAATTAAAAGAAAGAAATAATTAATGACAACTCACTAAGAATATATTTTGTTTTATGTTGTTTCATTTTTATGGTTTAAAATTGCATTTTTTAAAATTTGATTCTTAGTACCATACAATAACCAATATATATGATGAATTTTGAAAAGAATGACTCAATTTTTTTTATTTTTGAAAAATAGGTAATTCAGAGACTTTTTTGGTTAAATTAATTTAATGACTTAATTATTTATTCTTAACATTGAAAATATAATTTATTTTTCTTCAAATCTTAATATTAGCTCATCCAATTTTATTGTAATTATAATTTTATCCGATAAGAATTTTAAGTTTAGCGAACACAAAAATTGTTATGACATATTATTTTTTGACCTTTATTTTAACAGAATCATTAGTGTTATTGGCTCTTACCAACACTTTTTTTTTCTTCTATATTCTTAAATTTAAAATATTTTCTTACTTAAGCTTACTCCTAAGCATGGTTTAACAACAAAACATTTAGTTGATTTCAAATTTTTAAATAATAGAAAAAAATTAAATGACTTTTTATTTTTTTTGAAAAAAAATACTCATAAACCTTAAAACACGACTCCTAAAAATGGAAAGAGATAAGGAAAATAAGGACTCCTAAACCAAGACAAGAAATAAGAACTACTAAACCTAATATTTTATAAAGATTGTAAACCTAAAAAAGAAAGGATATTAGCAATACAATTATTTATATTTAAATGAATCTAGAATATTTCTTTTGTATATTACTTTTGCTTTCGAAGTTGAAACAAACGGAAACCAAGTCGAAACAAAAAACGAAGACTTATCTTACTCTTCCTTTTCTTCTTAAATTGTCATTATTTCTCCTTTTTAAAACCGTTATATTACGTGAAATATTAAATATTTTGAAAATAATTAAATGACTATTCCTATATATTAGGATTATAATTAAAATAATTGTTTTTTTTAGTGCAAAAATTATTTTTAAAGGGTAAAAAAGACGAACGACATTTCGTTAAGTGTCTTCGTGCTTTTAATATAACTAGCTTTTAAATACGTGTCTCGCACGCAAAACCATATAACTAAAAAGAGAACGATAAAACAATTAAACGAGATAATTTGAATCTTAACAGATAGTGTGAGGATGATTGTTACTTGGATTTTAATACATTATATATGTCCTAATATCTTTTTATGACATTGACTTAAAAGAAAGATTTATAAGAAAACTATGGCAAAACGCAGACCATCCCTTTTTCAATTAAGGTTTTTTTTCCTTTCATTTAAGGATTCTTTAGCGAAATTTTTTTATAGCAGATAAGATATATTTATGTATTACTTTTAACGCAAACTTTGTTACGAGGAAAGACTCTTAAACCTAATAAAGTTCCACTTTTGCTTTTTAATCCATGCGACAACCTACCCATAGTTAAAAGTTACTCACAAAAAATTTTAAATACAAAATATGAATTGAATTCAAAGTTCAATATCAGAAAAAGTTCTAAATATGACAATTTTATCAACAAATAATTAACCTTTTAAAATCTAACAATTTCGATATTCTATTCTCAAATCCACCATATACATATAGCAGTTAATTCTTCCTCTGTAAATCAAATTAAGCTTGTAACCTGAAATATATTAACCTGCTATACTTACAAGAAAATAATACTATTATATTTGAGTCTAACAGTAATACACAAACAGTGAGACTTTTCTTGACAATATTAGATCATTCAAAAGCCAAGCACAAGTAATAAGCTTTTAACCCATAAAATATACAATATCCTGCTACACAATATTAAACTAAACTGTAAAAAGGATTTACACTATTAAATTTAAAAAATAATTTGAACAATATTGGAAATAAAAAACTCAACCAAAAGTTATGTATACCGATAATAGGGAGACTTCAAGTCGTTTCGATGGTAAGCAAAAATAGTCACCGGCTTTCTCCATTGTTCAATCGCGTTTCAAACCTTCTAAAAGTGTGGTGCTAGGATTGCAACACCGAAAGTTTCAACCTTCGACAGCAAGAGTTACAATTCTCGAATTAAAACTCTAAGAGCATTTATCCTATTAATATCTATAGTAGGTAATTAAAAGAAAATATCTTTTTATGGTCTGCAATTTAATATAGTCATCCTTAAAACACAATAAAATACAAAATTTTATTCAGAATGCATACACAAGACCAAAAGTAGGTTATGTCGAAATAATATAATCTATGAACTGAGAATAAAAAATTTACCGTAATACTATTTTCGAGCACCCCTAACAACGTGATGATTCTCCGGTTATTTATCAACATGAAATTTGTGGAATATATAATCTAAAAACAAGACTGACAAAATGTAAAAAAAGTTAATGGCCGCAATTTGAAATACTGAAAACATAAAATTAATTTACCAGTAACGGATTTATATGTATTATATTTGTTCACTTAATCTAAACACATTAGCCCTTTTTATAAAAATTTTGCTGACTTGGTGTGGTTTGTATATCATATTATTGTGTTTTCTTTTGGTTTGTTTTATTGTTGTATAATATTGGAGATGGGGTAGCAGCGGGTTAGTGCTGGAGGATGAATCCATAATTAGTTTAGATAGGGGTATTTCACCTTCGCAAGTTTTCCTTTTTTGCTCGGCGTATATATAATTTAAATTAGAACAGAATTCTACCCGTAGGTGATTTACAATTATATTCCTAAATTATATAAATATTTAAGGACATAAAAGTCGATCAATATTTTAAGAATATTTCAGTCGTTCAACATTTAATATAAATTATTCGTGATAGATATAGATGATTGACAACTCCTCGAGACACTGACATTCCTTTTCGCTTAAGCTAGTTATTTCTCTTTCTAGAAAGTAGGATTTCCTGTATTTGCTACTTGCTAGAGAGTACAGACACATCACCTTATGTCTAGAGAATGACATTCTTCACACTAGGCATGTCCATACTGTAAAACTATTCGCTTGATTAGGCTGCTAAGAGAGAAGATACCCGGAGTGACGAAAATCATTGACAATTAGTACTTGAGACACAACAAAGACAGGAAGCAAAGTCGTTTGGGTAATCAATTACGCAGCAAATATAATTTAGTTTTGAAATATTACCAAGCAGTACATAGTTATGTAGTGAAGTGATCAAAAATTCAGGTAAGAAACAACAGAAAGTATCATCTTATAGCTAATCCTCCAAACAGATTTACTCATATGGACACAATAATGAATAAAACTACCAGTGTGGATCAAGCAGAAATCATAACTTCTTTGATAATTAGTAAAAGCCATAGCATATATGAAACAGAAAGTCAGTTACTCCACACGTTGTCGATAAACTTCAACCAAGAAAAAAAAAAAAAAAGCGATAGGAATTACAATCTCAAGAGCTCATACCAATACAGGATGTTAGACCACTTAAATAAACGAGATTAATAAGAATGCTATCTTTTCATCATCTTGAACTACATTAAAATAGAACTTTCTATATTTTCTACTAATACACAGGATGCCGTCTAGAGCCTACATCATAAACATATCTTACTAAATCATTGAGACTGTTGACAATTCATTCTCCTGTAAGATGACTTCTTTTCCTAGAACACCAAATGAGAATACATCTATAGGTGCAAGTGAACATAAACTCTTCTCTTATGTAGCCAGTTTCTGGAAAACTGAACTCATGGTCCATGAAACCATCCCTACCTGGAAGGATCCTAGAGAATGCCATTCTTTGCACCAGGCGTGTCAATATTGTGAAATTCTTTCTTTTCTGCTGCTAAGAGAGAAGATGTCTCCAACTCAAGAAGGTCGTATAATATTTAAGACACAATTAAGACAGTAAACAAAGTCACTCATACGTCAAAAATGAACTTAATTCAAGAGTAGATATAATGTTTTCTTTCTTACTTAAGCTCATAACTTCAAAATCTTTACATACATAATGTTAACTGGGCCTTTAATTGCTCTGCATGTTCCCCTGGTGAAATGGATTACTCAGTAAATGCATAATCATGAAAAATAGCAACTCTTAATGGGTTAAGGATGGACTTTATAGATAATACTTGATGTAAGAATTGAGTTAGGGCTTCCAGACACTAACACTAAAATCCTCCATGAGTACTTATAGAACCACCAAGAGGCTGTATAAGCAGGAGTTTAAACTATAAGATGAACAGAGGATGATCTTGACTAAACTATCCAAATGCACACTATGCTGACTCATTAGTAAACACATTACCCAAAATGCATGGAATCCTAACTTACAATGACCGGAATGAGCTAGTTTAAATAAGAGGGAAAAAATATACCTGTATAAGAAAATTAGAAAAAGACCATGAACAAACTGAGGAACTTGCAGCATGATAGAAATAGTAGAAAGAAGCTATATAACTAAAGCAACTTCGTAGAAAATGAGCTACCAAAACCGTAAACTATGCATAGAAGTACTTAAGGTACCGAAATGCACAGTATTAAATGCAGAATCTACACATACTAAATTCATTTAATGCCATATGATGACTAAAACAAACTAATCGTGTGAGAGCTGCCATATCTTCTTCACTGACATTTTTTGCTTTTGATCATATAACGTTCAGTCATTCGTGAGTAGTACTTCAGCCAACTTATATACGGTCGAAATCGGGCTTGACTGTATATGGTCAAGATCGGGCTCGATTGTTGCACGACAGATCGGGCTCGGAATGCGAAGGTTTGAAGATCGACCCCGAGTTTCATCGAAGTAGAACACGAGGTCAGAATGTCCGTCCTCGAAGAACACCGAACCTGTTATTCGGAACCGATGCTGACCCTCGAACCTAAATAACGGAAAGCCAGAATATCCGTAGTAGAACGAGCATCGCGGAGGGAATTTCGGCACGAATCAATGGAACCGTTTAATTAGCAAATCAGGAGATTTTTTACCTTATCTAGAGTTGTACCTAAAGTAGGATTCCTCCACTATATAAAGGGGCGGTCTAATTATTTGTAAGCACACTTGGAATCTCATCAAAATAAAAAATAAAAAGCTATAGATTGGTCTCTTGAATCATTATCTTATTTTCTTGTTCCAATTTCAATTATAATCGATCCTTGCGCAAGGAGGACCAACCAACGTGGTCATCATTGTTTAGCTTGGATGGTTTGTGTTCCTTCATTTATTACTTAATTTTAATTTCGATTTGATTATTCGTCATTTGTATCAAATTAGATCACGTATCCTTAAGACCATGCATAAATTCAATTGTTATCCGATTTTTAGGGTAAACAGTTTGGCGCCCACCGTGGGGTTAAGGACAATAGTGGTTATTTGATAAAAATCCCCACAACACACACTGCTTCACACTTGCTCTTTAAAGTGTCTTTGATTCCAGGCTATAATACAGAGATGTCAAACTTTCAATCGGCACCACTGCATGTCGACTTCGAATCCGGCCACCAAGGTGAAAATAATAACGTAGCGCCCGGTAACGAGATTCCGATTGCAGATCAGATTGACGCTAATTCACATGTGGCTGTCGATACAAACCTGCCTACCGACCCCGGAAATAGCGTTTATAAAGAAGTCCGATCGGCAACTCGAAACACCCAAAACGTTGAAGACGACGGGATCAGCCTACGAGTGATCTTCGAAATGTTGCAGGCTCAACAGGCGACGATAGCTCAGTTACAAAACCAAAGCCGTGCACCGAACAGGGATGAGATCGACCCATCGCGGGAAATTGCCCATAGGGACAAATCGGTCGTAGAAAGGTCGAATGAACATGAATCGGGGACTAACCCCGAGATTATAAATAAGCTCGAGGAGCTGACAAAACAGTTAGAATCAGGGGAGAAAAAGATCGAGGCCAACAACAAAAAGGTGGAAACCTACAATTCTAGGGTAGACCAAATTCCAGGAGCACCTCCGGTATTGGAGGGCTCGGATTCTAGGAAGTTCGTGCAAAAACCTCTTTCCCGCCAAGCGCGGCTCCAAAGTCGATCCCCAAGAAATTCCGTATGCCCGAAATACCCAAGTTATAACGGAACGATCGATCCAAACGAACATGTAACCTCGTATATATGTGTTATCAAAGGGAACGACCTGGAGGACGATGAGATCGAGTGTGTTCTGTTAAAAAATATTGGGAAGATCCTGTCAAAGGGAGCTATGATATGATATCACAATTTACCTCCTAATTCTATTGGCTCATTTGCTATGCTTGCAGATTCTTTCGTAAAGGCGCACGCAAGTGCCATCAAGGTCGAGACCAGGAAATCAGACCTTTTCAAAGTCAAACAAAAGGATAACGAGATGCTCAGAGAGTTCGTGTCCCCGTTTCAAATGGAACGGATGGATCTGCCGCCGGTCGCCGATGATTGGGCGGTTCAAGCCTTCACTCAGGGACTTAATATTCGGAGCTCGATGGCTTCACAGCAACTAAAGCAGAACTTAATAGAATACCCGGCTGTTACATGGGCTGACATACATAACTGGTATCAATCGAAAATCAGAGTCGAAGATGATCAGCTCGGGGCCCCTTTGGGGTCTATCTATCCCAAAAGGACCCTCGACAGAGCCAAAAGAGATATCGATCACGAACCAAGACCAAACAGGGATCAGTATCAGCCATATAATGGAGATAGAAGGAGTAGTGGGTGGTCCGGGCGGAACTTAATAAGAAATGAAAGGGGGGAGGACCGAGGCTAGAGCAACCGGGGACTCATGATCAAAAACAGCTTCGATAGGTCCATCGGGCCTTAAAAAGCACTGAGGCCATGAATACGAACCTGGAGCTATTAGATGAAAGGCGCGAAGCCGCCTTTGTTCAGTTGGCTGCCCAAAAGCAATGAATCAAGAGGTATTACAACAGAAGGACCAACCTTCGATGCTTCGACGTCGGGGACATGGTACTAAAAAAGGTCACACCGAACACACGAAATCCGAACTAGGGAAAGCTGGGACCAAACTGGGAAGGACCTTATCATCAAAATCACCGGAGAGGGATCTTACAAGCTCGGGACGATGAACGGTGAATAATGACTAGAAAATAACTCACCTGAAGCGATATTACTGCCAAGGTACGGCCTTTTCTTTATTTTATTTACATTTTAAACTAATGCTTGCAGGTAGCAAACAAGGGACAATACGAAATGCTGGGTCTGAAAGCACGTGTTGCACTCTTTTTCCCTTGGACCGGTTTCACCCCAAATGGGTTTTACGTCAAGGTAACGAGGCAAAAAGTAAATCGTGCTAACATAGAATCGAAGGCCGGTAACGAACCGGTGGTGATGATCACGACAACAACCCGAAGCTTACGTTCTTTCCCTCTGATATCAATTTTAGCATGGAAAGAGACTTAAGGATTGAAGGGTCTCGATCAATAGGATTCAATGAAAGACCAAACGGTCAAATGAACCGTGCTCACATAGACTGATCGAACCCTGACACAAAACTTGTACACATACATGGCAGAATAAAGTGGAATCTCTTCTTTGCAAACGGCTTGTCTTTTAAAGCTTCTCTTTTACATTTCTCAAGGAACTCCCTACTTCCGATCCCCTAACGGAAACGAGCCCAAAGGCCACCTTAACCTGAGTTCGAATAATCACTCTCTCACTCGGGGACTGCAGTCCGAAAAACGAGCCCAAGGACCGCCTTAATCTGAGTTAGAATAATCACTCTCTCACTCGGGGACTGCAGTCCGAAAAATAAGCCCAAGGGCCGCCTTAATCTGAGTTCGAATAATCACTTTCTCATTCGAGGGGACGTAAGACCTATTAGGCAACCCCCGAACTTTAAAGGCTAAGGCCGTTCGAGTTAACAGTACTCGAGGGCACAAAGCTTTGTTTGGCAACGCTCGAATTAAAAGGCCAAGGCCGTTTCGAGTTAACAGCACTCGAAGGGACGTAAGACATATTAGGCAATCCCCGAACTTTAAAGGCTAAGGCCGCTCCGAGTTAACAGTATTCGAGGCTACAAAGCTTATTTGGCAACGCTCGAATTAATAGGCCAAGGCCGTTTCGAGTTAACAGCACTCGAGGAGATGTAAAACCTATTAGGCAACCCCCCAATTTTAAAGGCTAAGGCCGTTTCGAGTTAACAACACTCGAGGGGACGTAAGACCTATTAGGCAACCCCCAAACTTTAAAGGCTAAGGCTAAGGCCGTTCCGAGTTAACAGTACTCGAGGGCACAAAGCTTATTTGTCAACGCCCGAATTAAAAGGCAAAGGTCGTTTCGAGTTAACAGCACCCGAGGGGACGTAAGACTTATTAGGCAACCCCCGAACTTTAAAGGCTAAGGCCGTTCCGAGTTAACAGTACTCGAGGGCACAAAGCTTATTTGGCAACACCCGAATTAAAAGGCCAAGGCCGTTTCGAGTTAACAACATTCGCGTGGACATAAGACCTATTAGGCAACCCCGAACTTTGAAAGCTAAGGCCATTCCAAGTTAGCAGCATTCAAGGGCACAGAACTTATTCGGCAACGCCAGAATTAAAAGGCTAAGGTTATTCCGGGTTAACAAAACACGAGGGCACAAAGCTTATTTGGCATTACCTGAACTATAGAGGCTATGGCCACATAAACACGGCTCGAAGACGTCTAAAGAACAATGAGGCATTGAAATTTTGCTGACCGATCCGATCGAGTTTTGGCTGGACCTGCGGATTTTGACCATCAGTCACTGAATCAAATTCATATCACTTACGTCATGAGTCTATCGTCACTTATCAGAGTAAGAATCGGGAGCTCGCATAGTGAAGATCTGAGGCTCATATCGTTTCTCGTCATTACTCTCCGAAAAACGAGGGGACTATCTGTATACAGTCGAAATCGGGCTCGACTGTTGCACGACAGATCGACCTCGGAACACGAAGGTTTGAAGATTGACTCCGAGTTTCATCGAAGCAGAACACGAGATTAGAATATCCGTCCTCGAAGAACACCGAGCCCGTTATTCGGAACCGATGCTACCCCGAACATGCTCGTGGGGGACCCTCAAACCTAAATAACAGAAAGTTAGAATATCCGTAGTGAGACGAGCATCGCGGCGAGAATCTCGGCACGAATCAATGTAACCGTTTAATTAGCAAATCAGGAGACTTTTTACCTTATATAGAGTTGTACTTAAAGTAGGATTCCTCTACTATATAAATGAGGTCTACTTATTTGTAAGCACACTTGGAATCTCATCAAAAAATACAGCTATAGATTGGTCTCTTGAATCATTATCTCATTATCTTGTTCCAATTTTAATTATAATCGATCCCTGCCCAAGGAGGACCAACCAACGTGGTCATCATCGTTTAGCTTGGGTTGTTTGCATTCCTTCATTTATTACTTAATTTTAATTTCGATTTGATTATTCGTCATTTGTATAAAATTAGATCACGTATCCTTAAAACCATGTATAAATTCAATTATTATCCGATTTTTAGGGTAAACACAACCCCTTCCCGTTCTTCTCTCCGCTAATGTTTACATGCAAAATTTTCTTTTTTTCTTTATTGCAGAAGGACAAAGGTAAAGGTTTTTAAACAAAAAGGCAACCACTGGTTGTAGATATCAGTCAGTCCAAACTTAAACTTTCCTAGTCCTCTTAAGATAGAAATAATTAGAATTTATCGCGACATGCCTCCATCTTCTGAAACACATTATGATTAGCTATCATATATTTCTTTCATTAAGCCAATTTTAAATCCCAAACCAACTAGAAAACAGAGAAATGAACTTCCATGAACCTCTAAGAGCATCCATATTCCGATGGCATGAATGTACAAATAACAAAATACGGTCGTTGCAATTAATAATTATTTGCTAACCGTATCAATGAATTTCTTTTAAGATCTATTTGTACTTAGAAGTGATGAGTATCTCAAGCTAGAACAGACACCCATAAGGGAAAAACATTTCCAAGCCAAAAACCTAAATAGATGAGCACCAATCTCCAAATTATAGCTTCTTATTTTTATGAACCCGAAATGTCTACTTAGAATTCAGCAGAAGCGCACACACAAGCGATAACCATATATGAAGGGGAAGGAAAGAGCGAAGAGTACCTGCAAGCATGGCGAGGAAGAAGAAAAAAGAGAGGATCAGTAGGACTCATTGATAAGTAGTGGAACGACACAAATCTCCAACCAGGTGTAGATGCTCGAGCGAATGAATAACATCTCCGTTGAAACAAACAGGAAGGAAATAATAAACCGTTACTTTTTATCAAAGGGAAATATAGGAGAACGAAGTAAAAAAAAAAAAAGCAGAAAATAGTCTATGAAATTTGATAGGCATTAAAGAATGGAGCTTTACCTTAATTTCCTGAAATTAAACTGGATAAAATACAGAATTTTGTATATGTTCTAGAAGATTTGGCTAATTTTTGATTTAATTCTGATGAATGAAATTGGGATAAATTTTATAGGATTCTAGAGATGAAGAACGAAAACCCTTGTAAGCTGAAGAAAAGGATGAGGAAAAAAAACTACCTTGCGGGAAGAAATTCATATCTTTGAAAAACAAATTGGGGAATACTAAAGAAAAAGACATAAAATTAATAGCAACGATGGACATAGGGATAGCAACAGACGAAGTCAATAATTGTGACAAAACAAGAGACGCGGCGACAAGCAGAGATATGGAATCACATCAGACAAATAGTGCTGTAGAATAAGAGGAAAAAAAAAAAATGCAAAGATTCTCACCAAAAACGCAATAAAATTCACAAAGGCAAAGATGACATATGAGAAGCACGAATTTTAAATCCAGGATTATCGGTAGGCACGAGAAACGGACAACAGAGTGGTTTGCGTAAGTTTGAAGCTCTCCTTCTGTAAGTTTGAAGCGGGCTATGTGAAATTGGTGAGTGATACTGTGCCATTGTGGCTATGTGAAAGAAACACTGAAGTGATGTTTGTTTTGGCTGAAGGACACGTTGAAAGTCTAAAATGTTTTAGTGTTAAAAGACTATAAATTATCCTTAGATTTGATTTTAATGACGAAAAACAGCCAGGTTGAAACCATCAGAGTTGTGCATAATTTGGTAAATATCAGATTACCATAATAAAACAAAAAATTATGGTATTTGGTATTCGTCATTTTAATATTTGGTATGGTATTTGGTTTAAATTTTTAAAAAACTATGGTATTAGGTATGATATTTGGTAATTAAAAAATTAATACCGCAATACCGATACCGTACCGAAATATATAATAAGTTAAACAATACACATTATTAAAATATAATACTTCTTTGAGGCTAGTAATAACGTCTATGTACTTCTTTAGGAGAATTGAGGAACAATGTAGGTCGTAGATTTTGATTCTTATTCTTTAAGATGCCAAGCAACTTAACGTAATACTTTTACTATTTTGGGGTGTTTCTTTTTTGTGTGTATTGAATTGTATTTGTTGGATTAGTCCTTGTTGTATTTTTTAAGTTCAGAAATTAGCTCTAAGCAAGTAATAAGACATTTTCAATAATTAAATTTATTCCTTTATGTACTTTTTTTCTCTTAATGGGTTGATATTATTTGAAGAAATTTTTTATCAATAGTGCTCAGAATATTTTTTATTTTTATATTTGTGAGCACTTTAGTTAGAATATTACAGTCTATGGCTCTATACACTAGTTAATATTTAAGCTGAACAAACCGAAGTTACCGTACCGAATAAACCACACTGAATAAACCGAAACCGAAAGGAGAAAAATCGAACCATACCGAATTTAATTAGGTAAAATATTGGTATAACATTTTAGGAAATCGAATACTGAAAATATCGAACCGAAATATCTAAATACCGTACCGTAAACGAACACTCCTAGAAACCATGGCTCTTCTTTCTAATAGGGATCTTTACAAAAATAGTCGGTCATATTTACTATTTACTTTTTCTAGCCATATATATAGATTATACATTGATTATACACATATAATACATAAATTATGTATATATTATACCTCCACCGACTATTTTTAGTTTAAGCAATTGGGTGGGGGGCTATTTGGGTTAATTCTTCTTTCTAATATATATTTAAATAACACATTTTTCTTATTAGTCTATTCTAAAAAGAATGACACATTTCTATATTTTCAAACAATTAAACTTTAAATTTTTTATTTTACCCATTTTACCCACAATGAGAAGCTTTTATAACCGCACAAATATTCATGGATGGCTCGACTATAATGTCAGTAAAGCAATCGCTTGGGGCCCAACTTTCTTGGGGCCTCGTTTTTCCTTAAAGATGTGTTGTATATATATTACTAAAAAAATGTGTGTAATTTAAATTTAAAAAGAATTTTCGGAGTGAAAGTACAATAACTTTAATGTGAGAATCGTTGTAAAAATTAGCAAATGGAATAATTTATAATTAATTGTTTCCTTATATATGGGTAGGGTAGTTTTTTTTTTTTTGCCTCATTTATATCCTAACAACTAATACGGGCCCACGTGATTATTTATATATTTACCTATTTCATTCTCTCTTTTACTATTCTTATTCTCAATACTGAAAGGTCTCTCAGTCGGCAACTTACTTTGGCTTACAAGTTATCTTCTTCAAAGCATTACAAAAAGCAATCATTATATTGAAGCAATGCAACATTTTTCTATATCATTATATCAACTTATATTACTCTATAGTTTCTTACCCTTTGATTTATGCTACTGTCTATTGTTTCTTAATATTTCGATTATCTTATTTATCTGTGATAGCTACTGCTCCTTTTCGACTGCTTTATCATGACTTATTCGCTTTCGTTATTTTCATTTTCATATTGTATTGAATTGATTGTCCTTATCTAGCCTTTTTTTTTTTGGCCATGCTTTCTCTTGAGCGTCTTTTGGAAACAACTTCTCTACCTCCCAAGGTAGATCAGAGGTAAGGTTTGCGTACACTTTACCTCTATAGACCCCACTTTGTGGGTTTTCACTGGGTATGTTGTTGTTGTATTAAACAATAATGTTATGATAAAGAAATCCTTAAATACCACATATGAGTCTTGAGTCCACTAGGGCCTTCTCGAAAGTTATTCACCTTGTTCTAATCTCCAACGCACAATCAGTGCGCATCTAACTACGCGCGCTCCACCAGCACATGAATATCCAAAAAGAAGCAATCAAGCGATTCCCTTTTCCTTGCGCACTACATTCCACAATAAATTACCAACCCGAATCATCCAAAGATTTTCATATTTCCGAAAAGTGTAGTACGTTATGCATCCGGTAATTTCCTTGATCGAGTCATACTCGAAATCAACCTCTTTAAGTTATAACTAATCCACAAGAGTCCCTTAGTCTAGAAACTGTTATAGCATATGACCATGCAGTTCGATTGTCGATAACAGACTCCCCCACTTGGCTCAAAGCCACAGAACATAACATTTGTAACCTATAGTACCTTTCCTTCATAGCTGCCCCAATCTCACACTGTTAATCAGCTGGATACTCATGTAACACTAGTCATAAGAGGAAAACTCTTAATAGAAATCTCGTAAGAATCACACAATCTCAAACCTTCTCTCAAGAGATAACCCACCTGCTAGCCTCAAATCAACATATTCCCATGACCCTACCACGGTCACAATAACTAGGAAACCAATTAATCCTTCCAAGTCCGTACTCATTAACCGGATACAAGAATTCACTTTATCCCACAAATGAACAATTGAAAGATCTACCAACACATCCGCATATGAGTCTGGATAACACAACGAGACGATAATCAAACATCCATAACCCTTTTGCAGTCGATTTGCAACATTACAAGTTATTAGTGCACATATGCTATCGAGCGCATAACAGCACATACGAGTTAATGGAAGGAAGTCAAAGGGATAAGCTTCAAGCTTAAACAAAGTCGCATAATAAGGAAGAAAAGATGGGAAGCTTCCTAGATGCCCTGTAGCCTCCCGAAGATAGGTATGGACGTCATCATACCGATCCGCAAGACTCTACTAGATATTTGCTCATAACTCATAGAACCTATGAACCTAGAGCTATGATACCAACTTGTCACGACCCAAAATTCCACCAAGTCATAAAGTCACCTAGCCCGATCCGTTAGGGAAGCCAAATAGTATAAGCTACAAATGTAATGAGAAATCATCAATATTATATATAGAGCTACAAAAGAATACAACACAATTATCCCAAGGACTATAAGTACAAGTCATGAGCCACTATGATTTAGATTTTCAAAGCTGGTGAGAGGAATAAATACAACACTATTTGAAAGTTACATAAACAGATATGAAATCCTAAGCGAAGGTAGCATGAATCTGGCACACTGATACATCTCCAATGCAAAGCTCCGTCTTCACACCTACTCAACTCCAGAATCTGCATGCAAGGTGCAGAAGTGTAGTATGAGTACAACTAACCCTATGTACTCAGTAAGTATCTTGAATAATCTCAGGGAAGTAGTAATGACATATTTAAGTCAAAAGATACTCACTTGCAGAATCTGTGCAGCTTAATAACATATATACATAGAGAAAATAGGATGTAGATTCTAGACGAATCAGCGGTATTCCAAATAGATAGTTACAGAATAAAGAATATCAACAGTAAAGGTACCCAACATGTTTCGATTCCGTATCATTTGCCAAATAACACATTCAAGAGAATCTTCCAAGAATCTAATATATTAATGCTTGATGATACTTTCCTTATCCCGTCAATCTAATACTACCAACGACTTAACCAGATAAGAGATATCAACTCAACATAGGAAATTTCATCTTGACAACCAAATCATCAAATACAAACAGAGGCATAGCTTAACAAGTTAGATACAACATACAAACATGTTAAATGCACGACAAATTATAAAGAAATCACTTGCAAAATCAAGGAAACACTCAGTTTGAAAACAAGTCATCAAAGAGAAACACAAACATATGAAACCTCATGCCCACATTTTTGCCACACTTACAATATCCACCCTTATCACTCTGCCATGACACAATATAACAAAATCTACCTATATCGCTCCGCAATGACAAAATCACAATAGCCACCCGTATCGCTCCCCTGACAAAATCACAATAGTCACCCTATCGCTCCGCCCTTACAAAATCACAATAGCGACCCGTATCGCTCCGTGCTTACAAAATCACAATAGCTGCCATTATCACTCTGTCTGACAAAATCACAATTGCTATAGGTATCACTCCACCCTGATAAAATCACAATAACCACCTATATCACTCTGCCCAAAATGTCCACATGTGCCACAATCACAATAATGCAAAATAACAAATAATCGTCAAGAGTCATACCCTCACAAATCATCAATAAAGTGCACAAGGACATGATAACAAAAAAAGTGCGGATGGGGTTCAACATGTAAAACATGACTATGGCAAAATCAGATATAGTCACTAAGTTCAAGTAGTCATACTAAGGATCACATAGGTGTCATATAGTGAACACATTCCAATCAAGGCACAACACAAAAACAGATACGGATGTGTGTTCATAACATACATGTATCTACCTCCGAGGCAAGCTTAGAATAAATCTCAACATTTGCTCATCATGTTCAACATAAGGTACCAATAGCCTCAACATTCTCTAGCATAGTTTATTGGCTCATGTAGTCGATTAATTTAATAATAAATAAAATCAGGTAAAACACATAACCAAACAAGGCATAAAGTAAGCTAGAATTTACCCCAAGCATGAATACCCATGGTAAATGTATATACGCTCTTCACCTCATATGCACATCACCCTTGCATATAGCAAACAATACCAATTAGTAGGAAAAATTTCCTCAACCAAAGCTAGGCAAGACACTTACCTAAAACTAGCCAAATCAATACTTTAAGACGCCTTCCCCTATGAATCAAAATGATTGCTCGCTAGTGTAAGGCCCCGTAAACTTTTACCTAGAACCCGAGGTTTCGTGGTGCCAAGGTAGGCTAATGTGTGTGAGGCGGTACATATTTTTTGGATTTTTCATTGCGTCGGGGAGTTCAAAAAATAAATTTTGCGGAATATGGCATTTATGCAGTCCACTATGAGACTGCAAAACCTCTTTGCGGAGCGCATATCGGCCGCAAAATGCAACAGGACTTAGGCAAATTTTTGCGGTCCATTATACGATCGCATAATCATTTCGCAGGCCGCACAATGCGTCGCATTTCCAATATGAAGAATTTCGGGGGAGATTTCGTAGCGCGTTATGCGACCGCATAACTGTTCTGTGGGCCGCATAATGGCCGCCAGACCTGCCCAATTTTGGGACCATTTTTGTGGTCCATTCTATGGACTGCATATTTGTTTTGCGGTCCGGTCTGCGATCGCACACCTGATTTTGTAGGCTTAAGTTTGAGAAAATTTTACCCAACCCCAGTTTTGTAAAACGACCTTGGGAGTTATTTTAGAAGGTTCCTGTTGATGTTTCAGAGAGAGGGGAGTGCTCTAGAGTGAGAGGAGGCATCCCCAAGTACTTTGTTCATCAAATTCTGGCTCAAGGCTTGAAATTAAACAAGTAAAGCTCACAAGGTCTTCATCTAAGAGGTAATGTTCCGTACCCTAGTCTCTAATTTCGAGTTTCGGCAGAAGTTGGGTAATGGGGAGTGTGATTCTTGGGTATGAGAGTTGTTATTTATGCATGCATGTACCAATAAGGATGGTAGGGAGGTCATTGAACTAATATGGGTAAACTCTTGGTGTTGATTTGGTTGTGGGGTGAAGGAAATCTTATAGAAGAACCTTGTAGTTAAATTTTCACACATAGTGTTTGATGAAATGCTTAAATGAGTTGAACCCATGAACCTCTTCCTAATTATGGTTCGATTTTGTCGTCTCTCTAATAGATTGAAGTTGCTGGGATTTCCGGAACATTATCGTAATCTAAGGAAAGCTCAAGCAAGGTATGTTGGCTAAACTTCTCTCTTAGAATTGAATCCCACGATGTTCTCGTAAGTTTCAAGTATGATGGGCCAAGCTCTTATTTCTCATGTCCCGAGTTATTCCTTATAAATTTTACTATTTCGAATAACCTTGTGTCGAAAGATATATACTAAAAATGTGTGCCGAATGCTCCTATCATATTATGTTCTCCTTTGGGAATGTATTCAAACATGATCAATGTGTCAAAATATTACGATTTTAATCATGTTGCAATTGCAAGTTATTATGCCAAATTGTGGAAGAAACTCAATGTGCTTAATACTCTTATTGCTCATATGTATACTTAAAGTCTTGATAGAAATGCCTTGTTGTTGATAATCCATTATGAGTCTTGAAAGTGAAAGGGGTGAGTATGAAATATGAAATACAACCGACGTGCTAAGAACGAAATTACACTTGTGGCTGCTAGTGCCAAGAAAATGAAAAGATGTGTGAAAGAATTTGAAATGAGCTGTAACTTCATTTTATATTAAATAATTTGGGAGTATTATTTAGTCACCGAGGAAGGGTAGGTTGAAATAACCTAACCCCAAAACTACACGTGCCGGTGTAGGAGTGATTGAGGTGTAAATCCCCGTAATGATGTGTTTTGATATTATTCCCCTTAAATGGGATGAGATTGATATGTTGAGATTATTCTGCTTAATTGGGATGCAATGATTTCTAGCGAAATGTGATGTGATGTCGACCCACACGACATTGTGGTGGACGGCTTAGCCGATCGGGCTGAGATCAGATGCCATGTAGCGCACATGGTGGTGTTGTGATTGGATGTCTTTGGGTGAGACAGCTTAGCCAATCGGGCCGTGATCTGACTCCGTGCTAAAAACACGGTGGTATATCGGTATTAAAGATCTCCTAACTTATAAATATTTAAATTTACTTGAGATTTATCTTTCTCCTAACATGTCACTTTAATATTTTTTGAGGCTCTCATTGGTTTCAATGTTTCTTTCTTATTGTACTGTCACTCGTTTTATTGAGAGGGTGTTTAGTCTTACATACTAGTACTATTCCATATGTACTGATATCCCTTTTTTTCAGGGGCGCTACAACTTTAATGGATGCATGTGGTTCCCTAGCAGGCGGCGTCGATCAGTGATAGTTGTACACCCTCTTCTCAACTGACTTGGTGAGCCCCACTTCAAATCAGGGTCTTGTATCTTTTGCGCCTTATGTATAGTGTTTTAAGGTATTGCGGGGGGCCTTGTTGCCGGCACCGTCATATTACTCTTTTGTATCCATTAGAGGCTCCCTCGACATAGTGTAGGTTGTATTTTGATTTGGATAAGTCATACTTGAATAGTTGTACTTGTAACACATGTTTCCACTTCTAAAACTATGAATGTGTAATGTATTTTGGGAATTGCAATTGAAGTAACTAATGGTAATGAAATTGGTGTCGTCCATGAAATCCTCTCATTGTATAATGAATGGTACATATCTTCACTTTATTCATGGGTAAGGTCGGGTAGAAAGCATCAAGTAGGCTTGCTTGACCGGGGTATCTCGGCTAAGCGCCGGTCGCGCTCCCCCAAGTCGGGGCATGACAGCTAGTCAAAGATAGTATAGTTTAATTATCATCTCCACAAGGATTGGGTTTAAACCGTGTTCGATTAATCTTCAGATGAATACTATCCAGGAAAATTAACACTTGATTTGATGATTATCAACTATGATTAACTACTAAAATATTAAGCAATTAACAATTGATCCCAAAAGATAGTAGATGATCAACGAAGAAATATCAATGAGACAAATAAGGGTAATTGACTAGAACGGTGCAAGATAATTGACTCGGGATCCAATTCTTGAGTATGTTCACTCTATAATACTGTTGATTCTCACAAATTCAATAGATAATTAGATTACGCTTGAAGTTAATTTTCCTCTTTCGATTAAACTTTAATTTCAATAATTAATCAAATTGAAGCACGGTAAAAAATTACAACGAATAAAATGATAGTTATGGCCTAAAGGGTAATTTCTCACGAATATTTTCCTATTTTCTAGTTTGATTAACAATTCAAGAGGCTCTTTCCATTACCTATTTGAATCACGAATTTAAACTAGAGAATAAGATGTAAAGAAATTCAATATCAAGCTCCTCTTTGGATTAAGCAAAATAAAAAATAACTTCACAAAATGAATTAAAACTCCACTAATTAATTCCAACAATGATCAAGAATCGAATCCCTAATCAAGTTATCAAAACACCGTATCTTCCAACACCCTAATGGAAATTACTCCATAGCAATGGAAAACGTCATCTCAATAAGGTTTAAAAACATAGAAAACATCATTATTAATGATTCGATACAAACTCCTGTATTGCACCGATTGTTCGTCGAAATCTTGATAAATTCTTATGTCTTCTTGACTTAGTTGCTTCCCAAATCTTTCGTAGGTCAAAAGTCCCCTAAACAATGTGTTTCTAGTGTAGTTATACCAAGTAGAAACGAATCGGGACAAAACTACCCTCTTTGAGCCGAAGTGGCAAAACCTGCAAAGTTTTTACACTTCATGCGTCGCACAGTGTTACACACCCTGTGTCGCACAATGTAATTTACTTAGTTGCAAACTCTCTAAACTCCGCTTGGCTGATAGCCTTTTGTATTAATGCATCGCACCCTGCGTCGCAGTAGTACATTTTCTTGTCAGACCACAAAACTCCAGTCTCTGAACTTGTCAAATTTCTGACGCACTTTTTGTAACAACCCGATGTGTTGTAGAAACACCTATGATACTAATTATTTAGATTTGGCTTGTTTTAAAGTGCAAATCCCTCTTTGTAATTATGCAATTTTAACATTCTTGCGGGGCATGAGGTATAAGAAGCTAATAATTAAGAAAAGAGTTCAAAAAGGTAAGTAAAGCAGGGTATGCGGTCGCATTTCAGACATACGGACCGCATATCTTACACAGGCATCGCATGCTTGGACAGATTTCTGGGCAAATGTTCATGCCAGAAATGCTATCTGAAATGCGGACCGCATTTCAGGAATGCGGACCGCATTTCAGGAATGCGGACCGCAAATCACGCTGCCTGCGTCGCAGAGTGGAACAGAGAACTGGACAAGTTTTAATGTCAAAAATACGGTGAGAAATGCGGACCGCAAATCCCACAGTGAGATCACAGAATGAGGCAGAGTTTTGGGCCAACTGCCATGCCAGAAATGCGGTCCAAATGCGGACCGCATGTTGAGTTTGCGACCAGGATGCGATGGCATTCTGGACACCTAAAATTTTATTTTTTTGTCCCGAATTTCGACCCACTATAAATAGGAACTAGGAACCCTAACATGCAAAAACCCCCTTATTTCATCAGTCACCTCAGAAAAACTCACTAAAACACCCTCAAACCCCAGCAAATCAACCGCCAAATCACCTTGAAAACAAACCCCAACATCTATCACAAGAAAACCCCACCATCTAACACCAAAGACCCAGCCCACAATTGCTGCAAATCGTACCAAAATTTCAGCTGAGTTAAGGCACCCTACCAAGTTGCAGCTCGTAGCCTCGATTGTGTCCACCTAAAGTTCGTGAGTACCCATAAAAGGTTGGGCTTGAGGAATTGTTGGAAATCTAGGAATTTTCGTAAAGCAAGGTAAGAGTTCATTCTAACCTTAGCTTGAGGGATTAGAAATCGTGTCTTGTTTGCTAAATTGCTCCTCCTTGAGAACAACGTATAGTCATGGTGACGGGTGTCTATATGTTGGTGTCACGCATGACCGTGGGTCATATATGGTTAATCATTGTGTGACTATTGTTTCAAATTGTTGAATAATTTCCTTGAATTGTTATGTGTTGTATGTGGGAGTGGGTGGCACGCCTGCCACAAGATGTTGTGAATTGAGGGCGGGTGGTATGCCTACCACAAAGTTTCTTCTATTCGGCATAAAGTTGATGGTCAACTAGATTAGTTGAGTAAAAATTGTTAGGAGTCGAAGAGGTCCAATGTCAAAATTGTGGGTAGTGTTTTAGGAGTCTGTTAGAAGTTTAAAGGGTCTAGTGTCACATTAGTAAAGTCGTGTCTAGAGTCAACGAAATGATAATTGGGTTGGGAGGTTAGTTGTAGGATATTGACTGTAATTGAGTATTGACATTGATTGAGCAAAATAGAAGTCAAGTTTGGTTTGGTTATAGCTGAATTTCCCCCTAGCCAGGATGATTGTGTTGCTGTTATTTGTTCCCTTGCTGGGAAGTTGTTATGTTGATTTGATCCCTTGTCAGGACTTCTTGTGATTGTTGTGATGACGAAAGTGGGAGAGGGTGGTATACCTACCACAGTATAAATTGTAAGTGGGAGTGGGTAGCACGCCTGCCACGAGATATTATGAAAGTGGGAGCGGGTGGTACGCCTACCACAGTATAAATTGTAAGTGGGAGAGGGTGGCACGCCTGCCACGAGATATTATGAAAGTGGGAGCGGGTGGTACGCCTAACACAGTATATATTGTAAGTGGGAACGGGTGGCACGCCTGCCACAAGAGGTTACTGTAAGTGGGAACGGGTTGCACGCCTGCAACAAGAGGTTACTGGAGGATAAAGGGTGGATTGTATTTCATTTCGTTTGTGTTAAAAGTTGAATTGCTGTTTTCCTTCTTACTCTTTGATGATTCCTTTTGCTTTAGGCCAGGCACTTACCAGCAGATGGGGTCGGTTGTGCTGATACTACACTCTGCACTATTTTGTGCAGATCTCAGTGCCGCAGGCTACGAACAGTAGGAAGCTTCCAGCCTCTGATTTTCAGGCGACCCAAGGTAGTTCTGCAGACGTCCGCGGATCTTGGAGTCCCCTGCCCATTTCTTGTATCTGTTTCTCCTATGTAATCTAGAAACATCATTTTGTTATATTCTTCAGACCCTGTTTGTAGTACTCTTAAATAGTCTATGAAACTGTGACACCAGTTCTTGGGTAGACTGTTGTGGATAGTTTATCGGAGATAGTTGTGTAAAGTATTAACTTTGCGTTTATTTCGCTTGTTGAACTACTGCTTTTCAGTTGATGCATTTGTGATGTAATGAATTCGTAAATAGAAACGTGGTAATTAGACCGATTGACTGGCTTGCTTAGCTTTCACTAGTAGGCGCCATC
>MCJB01031728.1:1732-17707 GCA_002018475.1 Nicotiana obtusifolia
GTTTTTCTGCAATTTTCTGCAATTTTTTTCATATTTTCCAAAGATGAAATAGTCCGTTTAACCACCCAAAACTCACCCGAGCCATTCGGGACCCCGTCCGGATATACCAACAAGTCCTAAAATATATTACGGACTTAGTCGAGGCCTTAAATCACATCCAACAATGCTAAAAACACGAATCATACCCCAATTCAAGCCTAATGAAACTAATAAATTCCAACTTCTACATTCGATGCCGAAACCTATCAAATCGAGTCCGATTGACCTCAAATTTTGCACACAAGTCATAAATGACATAACGGACCTATGAACTTTTTCAAAATTGGATTCCGACCCTGATATCAAAAAGTCAACCCCTCGGTCAAACTTTCCAAAAATCTTCTATTTTCCAACATTCGCCAAAATGCGTTGAATTGTCCTACGGACTTCCAATTTTAAATACGGACATACGCCTAAGTCCGAAATCACCATACGAAGCTATAGCAACTCTCAGAATTCCATTCCGACCATCGGATCAAAATCTCGCCTATCAACCGGAAATCGCCAAAATACTAACTCCACTAATTCAAGCCTAATTCGACACGGGACCTCCAAAACCAATTCCGATCACACTCCTAAGTCATAAATCACCTCCCAAAACTAACCGAACCGTCGGAACTCACATCCGAGCCCTCTAACTCATAAGTCAACATCCGGTTGACTTTTTCAACTTAAACCTTCTTAAAAGAGACTAAATGTCTCATTTCTTACCAAATCCACTCCAAACGCAAACTACTCAACTCGATCACATAAAACACGGGTAACGAAGCATAATGCAGCAGAAATGGGGGAAACGGAGCGGTAACTCATGAGGCGACTGGCCGGGTCGTCACACCAAAACTTGGACGTTTTCTGATTTCTTTATACAAAATGAAACTTGAACTTTACAATGAAAACCGTCTTCTTTAGAGAGAAGGCAGAGCAAAACTAGAGAGAGATAATAAAAATGAAAATTTTTCGTGAATCTCTACATCTGAGGCAAATGCCTCTATTTAAAGAAGAGAAAAGAATCTTTCTACAGTAATGTACAACATTTTACGTTGCAGCTATCAGTGCACAGTGACAGGTATCACTGTCTTGGGTCCCACGATTATGACTTGTGGGGTCCTTCATCTTGTTTTATCTGTTGGTCCCACAATTATGATGTGTGGGGTCCCCTTTTTATCTTGTCTTGCAAATCAATGGCTCTTTTTCCTTGGGTTTTATCCAGCTTTTTTATTTTCTGGAGAAATTCTTCAACATCTTGAAAGTCAACTTCGTTTACTGATTTTTCATTTTGTGCGTCACTTAACATGCTACTATGATCTTTTTCTTTAATAGAATGGCTGGTGTCACTTTTCATTGAAGAGTCTGATTTATCAGCAATTTGTTCGATCGATTGAAGTAAATTTCGTCGAACTTCTTCCATATAGCGAGCTATTATTTCTTCTTTGTTGCCTTCTTGGAAATTGATCTTCTTAGCAACGTATTTAATGGAAGCATTTTCCATTATTACTTCTTTGGTTTTAGACTTATAAGTCTTTATGGCACCTTTAATATTATCGATTAACTCTTGTCCTTGTAACTAATCCATTTTTGGGTCCTTTTTTTTCAACTTGTCCCAAAAATTGTTGAAGTACGTCCGATATAAGCAGGGGATGTCTTCTTTGGTATAACCAATTTCTGGTACCCATTTATGAATCTAAGGAATGGAAAATTCCAGAAAGAAATAGATATGACCTATTTTTTCAGGCTAACATATATGATCATGTTTGTATAGCGCATCCAGATCAGGATATACTTGTATCCATTCGCTGTATAACTATCTGAAGGTTGCTGGCAATATTTCTATTGTTGGGCCATTGTATGACCACCAGTTTAGAAGCCAATTTGGTAGAGTTTTTGAGAATACGTTAGTACATACTTTTATAAACCAAGTATTCTTATGTTTATCATTATTATAAAATAAAACATCGCTAAAAGCCTGGCTATAATCCTAGTAAGTATAATTAAAACGGGTGTCGTCAAGTATTACTTGTCGTTCCTTCATGGTGGATGTTCCCCACTCTTCAGCAGATATAATCTGTTTGATAATAATCTTGGAGAAGTTATAAACATTTTCTTTTGAGGTATAACCTTGAAAGTGCTGGAATTCCGCACTACCTGAACTTATAAGAATATTCTCATAGATGATCGGGTTTTGTATGACTTGCCCGGGAAATATAATTTCTCAATCAAATACCTTTGGAGTATCTTCCAAGGTTCATCCTTCCACTGTAAATCGTGGTTTCCTAAAGGACATATCATTTCCCTTTTTATCACTTTCTCGTAACTCTTGATATCATCAGAGTTTTCAGCTGCCATATTTGTATAGGTATCACTATGCGTGGTTCTCTGTGAGGCTAGATAAGCCTCCATTTGCTCGTATAACGGGCTATTTTTCGAAATATCTTCAAAATTAATAGTTCTTGACGATGATCCTCCTCTTCCTTGAGAAATCTTCTCATTTATTAATATCTTTCCACCCCTTTGTATTACAGGGGATGGTGGAGTATAAGATCCTCGTCCACCTCGGCCTCTATAATGGCCGTAGTTTCCGCATCCTTTTCCTCTATCAGAGGAATTCTTGGACGGCCATTGATGGCTCATCCTGCACCTAAAAGAGGATATCTCATTATTCATTTTGTAAATATTCTCTGGATAAAAAATCAGGAAGGGAATTATCAACCCCCTTTTTATAATAGATTTCAAAGTCAAATGGAGCTAATTGTGCTTGCCATCTTGCGAATATCATTTTTGAGGCATCATGTTTAAAATCTTTATTAAACATAAATTTTAGTGCATGTGCATCAGTCCTTATCAAGAATTTTGATTATATAAATCATCCTGAAATTTTAAAACACACTTAACAATAGTAAGCATTTCATGGGCCACAGTAGCATACTTTTTCTGGGCCTCGGTCCATTTACCTGAGTAGTACCTTATAAGATACTCTTTCTTGTCATGAGGGTTAACCTATTTTAAAATACCCCCAAAGCCAATATTATATGCATCTGTTTCTATAATCTTTTTCCATAAAGGATTAGCTAAGGCTAAACATGGAAGGGTAGCGACTTTCTTCTTCGCCTGTTTAATAATCTCAGTATGACTACCATTCCAAGGAGATTAATAGTCCTTTTTTAGCCTATCATATAAAGGAGCAAGATCTCGAGACATACTTTTATAAAAAGGAGATATATAATTTAAACTAACAAGAAATCTCTGTAGCTGAGTTCTATCAGAAATTACTTCGGGAAATTTTGATGCAAAATCTATAGCCCGTTGAATAGGCGTGATTTTACCTTGGCAAATATGATAACCAAAAAAACGAATATTAGTCTGAAATAAGCTCATTTTTGGTTTCGATATAACTAAACCGTTTTAAATGACAATTTTATTAAAAATGTCTAAATGCTTATAATGCAATTCCAGAGTTTTTGAATAAGCAAGAATATCGTCCATATAAACAATGATAAAATCCATATTCGAATTAAAAGTATCATTCATGATTTTCTGAAATTCTGAAGGGCCGTTTTTCAAACCAAAAGGCATCACATTCCACTCATATTGCCCAAAGGGAACATTAAAAGCAGTTTTATAAGTATGTTCTTTAAATAATTCAATCTGCCCATAACCTGATTTAAATCAAATTTCGAAAATATATTGGCGTCATATAATCTAGAAAGTAGATCCTTCTTATTAGGGATCAGGTATCTAATCAATTTTAAAACCTTATTTAAAGGCTTATAATTAAGAAATAATCTAGGAATTCCTCGTTCCTTTTCAGCAGCATTATTAACATAAAAAGCAGTACACGACCAAGGTGATCGAGAAGGTTTTATTAGACCTTTCTGTAATAAACTGTCAATTTCCTTTTTGCAGAACTCTACTAATTCAGAGTTCATTTGACATGGTCGTGATTTCGTTGGAATATTTTCCTCCGAGAAAGAGTCTTTATATGGAAATGAGACCACATGTTTTTTCCTATCCCAAAAAGCACTTGGGTGGTTAGCACATATAGAAATACCAAATTGTTCAGGGATCAATTTAATTTTTTCCATAACTTTAGCTGAATTCAATGTATCAGTTATTGACATGCTGTAAATTTCATACTGCAAGTATTTCATATGATTATGCTTCATATTAATCAAAGCATTAATATCACGCATAACCGGGTCAGTAACAAAACTGAAAGAGATTTTTCTATTGTTATAAACAGCATCAAATCCTTTTTCATCTAGCTTAGTAAATGGGTAAATAGCCCTTATAAAGGGCGTTCCTAGTATAATTGGAGGGTATAATTAATCCTTAACTAGTATGAAGAAATGAGGAATACAAATCTTTTGCTGACAAACAAAAGCATTAGGTAATTTGTATTCTATCTTCATCTTATCATCGGATGCAGACTTGACATTATGAGAAGTCTTATGATAATATCGGGTAGGAATTAATCCTTCTTGAATACAGAAAATATCTGCACCGCTATCTATCAAAGCAGTTTTAGTCACAGAAAAATCATTATCAATCAAAATAGTACATTTTACATACCATTTGTGAGCAGTAACTATTTGCATCATTCCAAGAAACATATCATGTTTGGGATTTAAAACAATCTGTTTAGAAAATTCAAAAATTTCTTCAAAATCATTTTCAGGTATCAAAATTCCTTTTTTCTTGATATCAACAGGTAATTCATCTGAAGAAGAATTTTCTATCTGAGTAACTCGGTGATTTAAAATCATCTGATTCTGTTTCAGAGATTTAATCTCATTTTATAATTTTTCTACTTCAATTTTCAAATCATCCATTGAAGAATTATAACTGGAAACCTTTTGCTTGTTTTTTGGTAAAAGTCTTCTTTGAATTTCTGCAAAAGAATAAGGAGCTTCATCGAGTATATCACGTTTTCTTTGAAATGGCTTATCTGCCAAATTTGAAGAGGTAGAAGCCATATTAATAATCTTTTCTCGAACATTATTATTAGTGACTTCTTTTAACAATTCCAAAATATTATCAGAAGTAATAGGTTTGATATCAAAATCTTGAAATTGGGATTGCAGTTTATAAAAATCCATAGTATCACATGAACAATTATTCTGATCACAATTATCACAGTTATCAGTTTCAGAATTATCGCTATCGAGCAAATTCAAAGAATCCTCAGAGACGTGGTTAACAGAAGAACTACTATCATATTCTTCTCCTGAGGTTTCATCCATAACCTTAAGAATCTGGTCTCTAGACTTATCGTCTAGTTCTAATACTAAAGCTTTCAGCTTTTCCTTTTTGCAATTTGGAGCTATATGGGCAAATTTACCACATTTGTAGCACTTAATATCTTTCAAATCTCTCTTCGATCTATTCTTAACAAATCGATTTTCTTTGCAAAACTTCTTTCGCGCTTCTCGCTCATCTTTTGACCTATAAAGATATTTTTTACCCTTTCTATGGTAATCCTTTTCTACAGTATCACGATGGTTTTTCCTATGAGGAGAATATATTTCTCCTATGCCAAATTGTTGGCAAAAATCTCCTAACTGGGTTCTCTCAGTTAGTCTCTGCTTCTTAATCTGCTGATTCAATTTCAACTCGTTGCAAAGGTTAAGACCTTCCTTGGTATAAACTCCTATCAGTTTGCCATAAGTATAGGTATTATAAGGTATTTGCGCTGTATTACCTCTAAGAGTCTTTCTCACTCTTTCTGCAAATAGATATGGCAAACCATCTATAAATTTTGCCTTCGAATGGTCAGCATTACTTTCGGATAAATCCATAACCCTACTAAGAAAGGTGTCTTTATACCACCTAAAACTCACCTAAGGGGTCGTTTCGTACGAACACAAGTAATGCATGGATTAGTAATGCAGGGATTGGTAGTGCAGGGATTGTAGTGCTGGATTATTTTTTATCAAGTGTTTGGTTCATTGTATTAAAAATTAGCTTGTGTTTTATTTAAAACTGTACAAAATCTTCTTTACAATTATATCCTTGAATATTCTTCTTTCTGTATATAAAGAAATTTAGGAAAAGGGTTTAAGGGGCGGTTTAGTAATTTTAGGGTCTTATCTAAGTATCGTTAATGCAGGGATTATTAATCACTTAGTTTCCTTGGTATTAGCTAAGCCCTCCTATGAGGTATAAGTAATCCATGTATTACGTATGCATAAATTGAATTGAGCAACCAAACATTGTATTGGATGGATTAAATTTTTATACAATGATTATTTTACTTAGTCTAGCCTACCAAACGACCCCTAAGTGTTTACACTTAAGGCTATTTAGCATAGTACGAATATTTTCGTGCATATTGGCAAATCTACCACTAAATTGTTTATACCTTAGTTCTAACCATTATAGAACACTTTAGTGGTAGATTTACCAATATGTACGAAAATATTCATACAATGCTAAATAGCCTTAAGTGTAAACACTTAGGTGAGTTTAGGTGTTATAAGGACACCTTTCTTAGTAAGGTTATGGATTTACCCGAAAGTAATGCTGACCATTGGAAGGCAAAGTTTATAGATGATTTGCCATATCTATCTGCAGAAAGAGTGAGAAAGACTCTTGGAGGTAATACCGCGCAAATACCTTATAATACCTATACTTACGGCAAACTGATAGGAGTTTGTACCCAGGAAGGTCTTAACCTTTGCAACGAGCTGAAATTGAATCAGCAGACTAAGAAGCAGAGACTAACTGAGAGAACCCAATTAAGATATTTTTGCCAACAATTTGGCATGGGAGAAATATATTCTCCTCATAGGAAAAAACGTCGTTATACTGTAAAAAAGGCTTACCATAGAAAGGGTAAGAAATATCATCATAGGTCAAAAGATGAGCGAGAAGCGCGAAAGAAGTTTCGCAAAGAAAATTGATTTGTTAAGAATAGATCGAAGAGAGATTTGAAAGATATTAAGTGCTACAAATGTGGTAGATTTGCTCATATAGCTCCAAATTGCAAAAAGAAAAAGCTGAAAGCTTTAGTATTAGAACTAGACCATAAGTCTACAGACCAGATTCTTAAGGTTATGGATGAAACCTCAGGAGAAGAATATGACAGTAGTTCTTCCGTTAACCACGTCTTTGAGGATTCTTTGAATTTGCTCGATAGCGATAATTCTGAAACTGATAACTGTGATAATTGTGATCAGATTAATTGTTCTTGTGATACTATGGATTTTTATAAACTGCAATCCCAATTTCAAGATTTTGATATCAAACCTATTACTTCTGATAATATTTTGGAATTGTTAAAAGAAGTCACTAATAATAATCTTCGAGAAAAGATTATTAATACGGCTTCTACCTCTTCAAATTTGGCAGATAAGCCATTTCAAAGAAAACGTGATATACTCGATGAAGCTCCTTATTCTTTTGCAGAAATTCAAAGAAGACTTTTACCAAAAAACAAGCAAAAGGTTTCCAGTTATAATTCTTCAATGGATGATTTGAAAATTGAAGTAGAAAAATTATAAAATGAGATTAAATCTCTGAAACAGAATCAGATGATTTTAAATCACCGAGTTACTCAGATAGAAAATTCTTCTTCAGATGAATTACCTGTTGATATCAAGAAAAAAGGAATTTTGATACCTGAAAATGATTTTGAAGAAATTTCTGAATTTTCTAAACAGATTGTTTTAAATCCCAAACATGATATGTTTCTTGGAATGATGTAAATAGTTACTCCTCACAAATGGTATGTAAAACGTACTATTTTGATTGATAATGATTTTTCTGTGACTGAAATTGCCTTGATAGATAGCGGTGCAGATATTTCTTTTATTCAAGAAGGATTAATTCCAACCCGATATTATCGTAACACTTCTCATAATTTCAAGTCCGCATCTGGTGATAAGATGAAGATAGAATACAAATTACCTAATGCTTATGTTTGTTAGCAAAAGATTTGTATTCCTCATTTCTTCATACTAGTTAAGGATCAATTATACCCTCCAATTATACTAGGAACACCCTTTATAAGGGCTATTTACCCATTTACTAGGGTAGATGAAAAATGATTTGATGCTGTTTATAACAATAGAAAAATCTCTTTCAGTTTTGTTACTGATCCGGTTACGCGTGATATTAATGCTTTGATTAATATGAAGCATAGTCATATGAAATACTTGCAGTATGAAATTTACAGCATGTCAATAATTGATACATTGAATTCAGCTAAAGTTCTGGAAAAAATGAAATTGATCCCTGAACAATTTGCTATTTCTATATGTGCTAACCACCCAAGTGCTTTTTGGGATAAGAAAAAACATGTGGTCTCACTTCCATATGAAGACACTTTTTCGGAGGAAATATTCCAACAAAATCAAGACCCTGTCAAATGAACTTTGAATCAGTAGAGTTCTACAAAAAGGAAATTGACAGTTTATTACAAAAAGGTTTAATAAAACCTCATCGATCACCTTGGTCGTGTACTACTTTTTATGTTAATAATGTTGCTGAAATGGAACGAGGAATTCCTAGATTAGTTATTAATTATAAGCCTTTAAACAAGGTTTTAAAATTGATTAGATACCCGATCCCTAATAAGAAGGATCTACTTTCTAGATTATATGACGCCAATATATTTTCGAAACTTGATTTAAAATCAGGTTATTGGCAGATTCAGTTATTTAAAGAACATACTTATAAAACTGTTTTTAATGTTCCCTTTAGGCAATATGAGTGGAATGTGATGCCTTTTGGTTTGAAAAACGGCCCTTCAGAATTTTAGAAAATCATGAATGATATTTTTAATTCGTATATGGATTTTATCATTATTTATATAGACGATATTCTTGTTTATTCAAAAACTCTGGAACTGCATTATAAGCATTTAGACATTTTAAAGAAAATTGTTATTCAAAACGGTTTAGTTATATCGAAACCAAAAATGAGCTTATTTTAAACTAATATTCTTTTTCTTGGTCATCATATTTGCCAAGGTAAAATCACGCCTATTCAATGGGCTATAGATTTTGCATCAAAAATTCTCGATGTAATTACTGATAGAACTCAGCTACAGAGATTTCTTGGTAGTTTAAATTATATATCTCCTTTTTATAAAAATATGTCTCGAGATCTTGCTCCTTTATATGATAGGATAAAAAAGGACTATAAATCTCCTTGGACTGATAGTCATACTGAGATTATTAAACAGGCGAAGAAGAAAGTTGCTACCCTTCCATGTTTAGCCTTAGCTAATCCTTTATGGAAAAAGATTTGTAACGGCCCGATGTATCGTAGAAACACATGTGGTGTTAATCATTTAGATTTGGCTTGCTTTAAGTGTGAATCCCTCTTTGTAAACTATGCAATTTTAACATTTTTGCAGGGAATGAGGTATAAGAGGCTAGTAATTAAGAAAAGAGTTCGAAAAGTTAAGAAATGCAAGATATGCGATCGCATTTCAGATATGCGAACCGCATATCTTACACAGGCATCGCAAAGTGAAACAGAAACCTGGGTATAAAACCAGGCCAAGAATTGCGGTGAGTATGTGATCGCATACTGAAAATGCGGACCGCAAATTCCACTTCCTGGATCGCAAAGTGGAACAGAGAAATTGGGCAAACTTTACGTCAAAAATGCGTCGAGAATGCGAACCGCATTTCAGGTATGCGGACCGCAAATCTGACAGTAAGATCGTAGAGTGAGACAGTGTTTTGGGTCAAATGTTGTGTCAGAAATGCGGCCCAAATGCAGACCGCATATGGGTTTTGCGACCAGAATGCGATCGCATTCTGGCATCTGACATTTTATTTCCGTTCCGATTTTTGACCCACTATAAATAGGGACCCATAACCCTAACATGCAAAAACCCTCTTATTTTCGACACTTCCTTTGTAAAACTCACCAAACCACCTTCAAACCCTAGCAAATCAACCTTCAAATCACCTTGTAAACAACCCCAAGTCCTATAACACCCCCATCACATAACTATCAACCTCCAATTACCAACCCAGCTCTCCCCGTCTAAACCCATCAAAACCCAGCTGGAAAATCATTAAAAATAGTCCCAAATAAGCTGAAAAACAACCGTGGAATCACACCCTTCAAACCCCAACACCCATTATGAAATTTCCCACTTTCTAACCCCAAAACTCTAGCACAAAATGCTGCCAATTTCGTTGTGGAATAGTACCAAAATATTTCAGACGAGTTTGAGGCTCGAAGGCTTGTGGTCTTGATTGTTGCAAAGATTTGAATTTATTGGAAACCTTGAATTTAGAAGCAAAGCAAGGTAAGTGGTTGTTCTAACCTTAGCTTGAGGGATTAGGAATTTTGTCCTATTTGCTAATTTGCTTCTTGTTGAGAACAATGCATAGGTACGGTGACGAGCACCTATACATTGGTGTCGAGCATGACCGTGGGTTGTATATTGATAGTTGCTGTGAAATTATTGTTCTAATTGTTTAATATTATCCGTGACATTGTTGTGATATTATGAAAGTGGGAGCGGGTGGCACGCCTGCCACAAGATATTGTGAAATGAGGGCTGGTGGTACGCCTACCACATGATTTTCTCATTATAATTGTTCCTCTTGATTATAGGTTTGTGTATCTTCTATTCGGCATAATTTAGATTGTTAGATGGACTAGTTGAATAAGGAATTGTTAGAAGTCAAAAGGGAGTTCAGTGTCTAAGTCATGGGTAGTGTTTTTAGGAGTTCGTTAGAAGTTTAAAGGTTCCAGTGTTACTTTAGTAGAGTCGTGTCTAGAGTTAATGAAATGGTAATCGGGTTGGGAGGTTAATTGTTGGATTTTGACTGTAATTGGGTACTGATGTTGATTGAGCTAAGTAGGAGTCGAGTTTAGTTTGGTTATAGCTGAATTTCCCCCTGGCCAGGATGATTGTTTTTGCCATTGTTTGTTCCCTTGTCGGGAAGTTGTTATGTTGATTTGTTCCCTTGCCGGGGCTTCTTGTGATTGTTGTGATAATGAAAGTGGGAGCGGGTGGCATGCCTGCCACGTGATATTATGAAAGTGGGAGCGGGTGGCACGCCTGCCACGGGAATGTGATATATAAGTGGGAGCGGGTGGCACGCCTGCCACAAGAGGTTACTGTAAGTGGGAACGGGTTGCACGCCTGCAACAAGATGGTTACTCGAGGAAAAAGGCTGGATCGTATCACCTTTCATTGTGTTAAAGGCTGAATTGTTGTTTTCTCTCTTACTCTTTGATGATTCCTTCGTTCTATTTGATTGTTGTCTCGATGTTTGCTTTCATTTCCCCGCTTAAAATTGTTCTTGTATTTTTATCTTCTGCTGTAGATACATATATGTTTACAACTTCACAGATTTATCCGAAGTCTGGTCCTAGCCTCGTTACTACCTCGCGGGGGTTAGGCCAGACACTTACCAGCACATGGGGTCGGTTGTGCTGATACTATACTCTGGACTCTTTTGTGCAGATCCCAGTGCCATAGGCTTCGAACAGTAGGAGGCTTCCAGCCTCGATTTTTAGGCGACCCAAGGTAGTTCTGCAGACGTTCGTGGATCTTGGAGTCTCCTGCCCTTTTCTTGTACCTGTCTCTTCTATGTAGTTTAGAAGCAGTGTTTTTTGTTATTTCTTCATAACCTTATTTGTGGTACTCTTAGACAGTCTGGGAAACTGTGACGCCAGATCTTGGGTAGTTTGTAAGGGATTTTGTGTTGATGATGTTTCGTAAAGTATGAAATTTAATTCATTTTGCCGTTATGTTACCATTCTTAGTTGATATTTTTGTGCTGCAAATGAATTCGTAAGTAGAAAAAGGGTAAATAGTTTGGTTGATTGGCTTACCTAGATTTCACTAGTAGGTGCCATCACGACTCCCGAGGATGGAAAATCCGGGTCGTGACAAGATTATAGAAACAGATGCTTCTAATATTGGCTTTGGGGATATTTTAAAATAGGTTAACCCTCATGACAAGAAAGAGTATCTTATAAGGTACTACTTAGGTAAATGGACCGAGGCCGAGAAAAAATATGCTACTGTGGCCCATAAAATGCTTACTATTGTTAAGTGTTGTCACGACCCAAAATCCCACCCATGATCGTGATGGCGCCTCTCATGAAGACAAGGCCAGCCAATTCAAACTAAACTTCATTCAAACAGTTAAAAAATACGAAAATAATATAAGTACGGTTTAATAACAGTAATTTGCGGAAAAATATAGTGGACCATCCAAACAACAGCCCGAACCGGGGTGTCACAAAGTCATGAGCAACTAATGAAAATCCTAATAGTAAGATTACTAGTACAATATCTTTGGCACAATTGTTTGAAGATAGTGGAAACAACAAGATAGAAGAGATACGGGGCTGCGGACGCCAACAGCTACCTCGTAGTCTCTGAATCGCCGCTCTGACAGTAATAATCAATGTCTCGGAGCGGAACCGATAAAGCCTGAATCTGCACACAGGATGCAGGGAGTAATGTGAGTACTTCCAACTCGATGAGTAATAATTATAAATAACACTGAAGGTAAGAAAACACATAAGGCATACAACAATCCATAATGAAACAATAAAACATGTAAATATCTCAAGTAAATAACATGAAGTGAAAGAAAACAGCATGACTAGCTACGTCATGTCTCGTGACGGCGTGTCACCCGATCCCATGGGTACCCTGCGCTCACTGTGGGGGTGCAGATTCCAGGAGGGGCTTCTTACGGCCCAAGCGCAATATCTCGTGACGGCGTGTCACCCGATCCCTTTATATCATATTCCGTGGCGGTGTGCCACCTGATCCATTCATATCAAATCTCGTGGCGGCGTGCCACCCGATCCATTTATATCATTTAAAATGTCATTTAAATCTCAGAATTGAGTAAAAATGGCTGTTTTGTAAAAACAGTGAAAAACAACATGAATGAGTTCAAGTAATGAATCAAACAGTGAGGAAACAGTGATAAATACTCCCGAAGGTTTCAAATAATCGGCAGGAAGCCCAAATATGGCAATTAGCCCAAATCATGATGATATCAAATCAGTTCCAATCAAATATGTAGTAAAAATCATCAATCGGGAAGGACCAAGTCACAATCCCCAGTAGTAAAGGACCCCACGCTCATCATCGAGCGTGTGCCTCACCTTAATACAGCACTACAATGTGTAATTCGGGGTTTCAAACCCTCAGAACATCATTTACAATCACTACTCACCTCGAACCGGCTAAATTTCTAGCCCACGACGCCTTTGCCATTCGAATTGGCCTCCACGTGCGTCGAATCTATCCAAATTCAGAACAAATACGTCACAATATGTTGAGGGAACAAAGCCCAAGCGAAAACAATCAAAATTAAAGAAATCTCGAAATTAGCAAAACCCGAGCCCCGGGCCCACTTTTCGAAATTTAGTAATTTCCATCCCAACGAGTTCCTTATATCCTCACGAGTTCAACCATACAAAATTTATCGAATTCCGACATCGGATCGACCTACAAATCTTAAATCTAAACTTAAGGGTTTTTCATAATTTTTCCCAACTTAAATCACCAATTAATTGCTAAAAATAGTGATAAACTGAGGTAATTCCTCAAAAATTGAGTTAGGAACACTTACCCCGATGTTTCCCTTGAAAATCTTCCAAAAATCCCTTCAAGATTAGTTGCAATCCAAGTTCTATAGCTCCAACTATATTCAAGATGGCCAAAATCCCCTCTTTTAAGAATTTGTCCAAGAAATGTCCTTTGGATATAGTTTTAAGGTTGATTTGCTGTGATCCTATGGTTTTTGGAGGTGTTTCTCTTTGTGGGTATCGAAAATGGGTCTTGCATGGCAAATGGGCACTGATTTCTATTTATAAAGGGGTAAAAAATCGAGACAAAACACCCCTGTCCGGGGCCTCCCGAAAATGCTGTTCGCATTTTGGACAGCATGCGTAGCATTTCTAACATTTATGCAGATTTTCCCTTCCAACGATGAAATAGTCCGTTAAACCACCCAAAACTCACCTGAGGCCTCCCGAAACTCAACCAAACATGCCAACATATCCCATAACATTATTCAAACTTGTTCCAACCATCGGAACGCCCAAAACAACCCCTCAACACCAAATTCGCGTTGGATTCAAGCCTAAGGATTTCAAAATCTTCTAAATTGCTCTTTTGATCTAAACCCAACTAAACCACGTCCGAATGACCTGAAATTTTGCACAAAAGTCATAAATTACATAATGAAGCTACAGTAACTGTCGGAATTCCGTTCCGACCCTCGGATCAAAATCTCGCCTATCAACCGGAAATCGCCAAAATTCTAACTTCGCCAATTCAAGCCTAATTCTACACGGGATCTCTGAAACCAATTCCGATCACACTCCTAAGTCATAAATCACCTCCCGAAGCTAACCGAACCATCAGATCTCACATCCGAACCTTCTAACTCATAAGTCAACATCCGGTTGACTTTTCCAACTTAAACCTTCTTAAAAGAGACTAAGTGTCTCATTTCTTACCAAATTCACTCCGAACGCAAACTACTCAACTCGATTACATAAAACATGAATAACGAAGCGTAAATGAAGTAGAAATGGGGAAAACGGAGTGGTAACCCACGAGACAACTAGTTGGGTCGTTACATTCTCCTCTACTTAAACAAACGTTCGTCCTCGAACGAGTTACGAATCATACTTGAAGTCTCAAATAGGTGAGGGTATCTGCTCCGCATCTCCCACTCGGTTTCCCAGGTAGCCTCCTCCACGGACCGACCTCTCCATTGAACCTTCACTGAAGCTATCTCCTTGGACCTCAACTTCCTAACCTGACGATCCAAAATCGCCAGTGGCTCCACCTCATAGGTCAAATTATCATCCAACTGAATCGTGCTGAAGTCCAAAATATGAGACGGGTCTCCAATATACTTCCGAAGCATCGAAACATGAAATACTGGGTGCACACTCGACAGACTGGGTGGCAAAGCAAGCTCATAAGCCATCTCCCCGACTCTTCGAAGCACCTCAAATGGCCCAATGAACCGAGGACTCAGTTTCCCCTTCTTCCCGAATCTCATAACACCTTTCATGGGCGAAACCTTCAGCAAGACATTCTCGCCAACCATGTAAGACACATCTCGAACCTTCCTATCGGCATAACTCTTCTGCCTCGATTGTGTTGTACGAAGCCTCTCCTGGATTACCTTCACCTTCTCTAAAGCATCCTGAACCAAGTCAGTCCCCTATAGCCTAGCTTCGCTGGGCTCGAACCAAACAACCAGAGATCTACACCGCCTTCCATACAAAGCCTCATACGGAGCCATCTGAATACTTGACTGGTAGCTGTTGTTATAAGCGAACTCTGCAAGCGGTAGAAATTCATCCCATGAACCTCTGAAATCAACAACACATGCACGCAACATGTCCTCCAGTATCTGAATGGTACGTTCTGACTGCCCAACCGTCTGAGGATGAAATGCTGTGCTCAATTCCACCTAAGTACCCAAATCCCGCTGCATGGCTTTCCAGAAATGCGAGGTGAACTGCGTACCTCTATCTGAAATGATAGAAACTGGAACACCATGCAGCCGGACAATCTCTCCGATATAAATCCTTGCCAACCGTTCTGAAGAATAGGTAGTACACACAGGAATGAAGTGCGTGGACTTGGTCAGCCGATCCACAATCACCCAAATAGCATCGAACTTCTTCAAAGTCCGTGGGAGTCCAACAACAAAGTCCATAGTGACCCGCTCCCATTTCCACTCGGGAATAGCTATCTGCTGAAGCAAACCACCCGGCCTCTGATGTTCATATTTTACTTGCTGACAATTGAGACACCGGGCTACGAATCCCACAATATCCTTCTTCATCCTTCTCCACCAATAATGTTGCTTCAAATCCTGGTACATCTTTGCGGCACCCGGATGAATAGATTACCGTGAGCTATGGGCCTCCTCCAGAATCAACTCTCGGAGCCCATCCACATTATTATTC